>JAUPMG010106969.1:0-25902 GCA_031762675.1 Pachysandra terminalis | reverse complement strand
ATTTGAAGTCTGTTGCTGGGCACGCAACTTGATTGCACTTTGCTCCGCAGAATCAGTTTCATTATCTTCAGCTTTCTTGAGCAATGCAGACTAGATTGGTTGGGGCCAATACAGTTAGTTCAACAGCTTTTACACATTCAAAGACATTCTTCTTCTATAAAGGAACTCCAACTAAACAACATTTTCTCATAATAAAATCAGAGCCCTCTTGTCAGGTCTATTAAAGTTTTATTCCTACATCAATATGATAAAAGCAAGGTGCTTCAGGATAACAATTCAATGAACCCGTACACATACCTGGCGCTCAGGGAACTTGGGCATTTCCGCTAAAATGTCCATTAAAGTAACACCTTTCCTACTTAATGAAAAATATTCAACAGCCCGCTGCTGTATCTCAATATCAATGCAACTCTCGTACCTAACGTGTACACAATTGAGGTAAGATTTTTATAGTTTATCAATATAAACAAGGCAAGAAAGATACTACTCTTAACAAAATTGCAAACGAAAAATGCAAGAAAGAAAAACTAACAAAATTCAGTGAGTGTGTCTATATACATTCACACACACACACACACACACACACACACACATATATATATTTGGTGAAGATGCAAGTGTTTATAAGGAGGGGAACTTTTGGAATCTAAGTTTTATTATAAACAATCTGAGGAGCTCGACCAGATTAAGTCGAGACTCTATAGCTCTAATTTTCTTCCTCACTTCTTTTTTAACTTCTTCCTTCTCTTTTAATCTTATTTATACTTTTATAAAATGGTATCAGAGCAATGATCCATCTGGTTTATAAAATGGTATCAGAGATAGTTTATAAAATGGTATCAGAGCTGGTTTATAAAATGGTATCAGAGCAATGATCCATCTGGACCGTTATCTGACCTGTCTTCTTTTTATTTTTATTTTTATTTTTATTTTTTTTAATTGGTCACTCAAACAAAACCCTAGAGGATATGTGCCCTTTTGTTTCATCCTTTTCTTTTGTGTTTATGCCTTGTGCATCAATTTAAATGGTTGATTGGCAAGAAAGATACTTCTTTTTATTTTTATTTTTATTTTTTTAATTGGTCACTCAAACAAAACCCTAGAGGATGTGTGCCCTTTTGTTTTGTCCTTTTCCTTGTGTTTATGCCTTGTGCATCAATTTAAATGGTTGATTGCATGTTCTATGAATAAGATGTCTTTGTAACTTGCATTAGGCTCTTTATGGGCTATTGTTAGTGTTTTTCAAGCCTGAAGATCTGCAATTTCTGATATGTGTGCTGGCATGACCAGCAACATTTCTAGCTTTTCATCTGTATCTGTGGTACTCGTGTTTAGATATCTACAAGTGCTGTGTTCATGATCTGATAACATTCTACAGATGCTGTTCTACATTATTAATACTTGTGTGTGTTGAGTTAAGCCTAGATATTGGGCCCAAATAGCCACAATAAACCTGAAGTGAGAAAATTATCTTTTTTGGGCTCAATCTAAGTTTTTGTTGGTGCTAGGCACAAGTCAAAATTTATTATTGAAGACCCACCAGCCAAAATTTGATCCTATGTATGGTGAGTGGCTCCAAGATAACTATTTAGTTATGTATTGGCTATGGAGCAGTATGGAACCTTTAATGATGCATGTGATGTTTCTTAAGATTGTTAAACAAGTTTGATATGCTGCCCGTTAAATGTAATCCATGCAAAAAAATAAAAAATAATAAAATAATAAAATAAAAATTTAAGGGTATATCAATTGCTTGAGAATATTTTTATTAGTCGGTAGCAAAATAAATCTTTGAGTGAGTATTATGGTACACTTCATGGTATATGGGAAGAACTAAATATGTATCAGCCTTTGTCTACTGATATTGAGTTGCAACGGAAGCAACCTGAAGAGTTCCAAGTTGCTAAATTTCTCTCTGGATTAAATCCAGAATTTCAAGCAATAAGAGGACAGATGTTAGCAAGTGATCAACTTCATTCCTTGAATAATGTTTATTCTCATCTTCAGGATGCTTCAGTTCCTGCTTCCCTTCCCTAAAAGAGAGCTTTGTTCTAGTGTCTACTATTGGTAGGGATAATCCCTTAAGGGTTGTGTCCTGTCTCCTAGTGGCCGTGGTCAAGGTGTTATTGCTGGTTGAGGCCGTGGTGTTGGTTCTAAACACAGGAAGTTTGATCATTATGCTCGTACTAATCATGTATTGAAAAAGTATTGAATAAATGTGGAAAACCAGCCAGGGAAAATCATGTGGCATCTAAAGGTCAGGGGAAATTCAGTAGGAACAGTTGGAATGAACACTGTTGATTCAGCTGCCCTTTCATGGTAAGAGTGCAATGCCCACATTCAGATAACTTGATCCTTCCTATCAATGGGGCCCCTTTCATCTGTCGTAACTCTTGCATCCTCAGGTACTGCCCTGCTACTCAACCACAAGTGTTTTTAGGTATATGTCTAGTATGCCCTCTATTTTCTCCTTTTGTCCTTCTCATTCCAATGCTATTCTTGCTGATGGATCTACTTGTTCCACAGTACTCAAGTGTTTTTAAGCATATGTCCGGTATGCCTTCTTTATTTTCTCCTTGTCTTTTTCTCATTCCAACGCTATTCCTGCTGATGGATCTACTTGTCCTATTATTAGAAATGGAACAATTCATTCAACCTCTTTGTTGTCCTTGTCCTTGTCCTCTATAATGTACATTCCCGAACTTCCATTTAACCTTCTTTCAGTGATTAAACGGACAAAACTCCTTAAATTGTTCTATAATCTTTTCTCCCTCTTTCTGTTTTTTCAGAACCTCAAGAGAAAATGATGATTGATGGCCGACACGAGTTGGATGGAATTTATTACTTGGACCGTGATCATAGAGCTGCTGTTGATGTGCTACATTCAGGTGTTTCTGCTTCTCAATGGCATTGCCATCTTGGTTATCCATCAGTCCAGATTTTTAGCTAGTAGTTCCTTCTTTAAAGTCATTGCCTGGTCTTGAACGTGAAGTTTGTTAGTTGGAAAAGTATCACTGTGTCTTTTCCTTGTGTTAATAAACGTAATTCTAGTCCTTCTAAATTAGTCCATACTGATGTTTGGGATCCTACAAGATGTAAACGTTTGTTGGGATTTTCATACTTTGTAACTTTTATTGATAACCATTCAAGAATGACATGATTTTTCTTAATAAAAGAGCGGTTTGAAATTTTTTCCATTACCCAATTATTTTTTAAAAAAATTCCATTCAATTTGGGAAGCCTACCAAAATTTTGCATGTTCAATAAGCTGTGCAAAAATTTCAATAGACCTCTTATGCTCACACAATTGCAAAACAGTGTTGCTGAGGACAAGAATTGCCATTCACTAAAAGTTGCCTGCAACATCATGCTTAGTGCATATACCAAACCGTTTCTCGGTGATGTTGTTTCTACGATCTGCATCTTATAAACAGGATGCCATCATCATTTCTAAGCAACGTTTTAAATTTCGGTGGCATGGTGGAAGTTTCGCACCTCTCACATGACAGATTCAAGACTTTACCAAATTTTGCCCTTATAAGGGCAAATCATTAGAAATGTCACCATATAAGGGTAATTCTCTGTTTTTGATTCACAAAATACCACATTTCTCCATTTCTCACAAACAGTGATAAGCAAGTGTTCGGGGTAAACATGTTTTTTTTTTTCCTTACTAATTTTGGATCTCGTAAACCTAGACAAATCATTTGAAATTAATATATGTTATGTATTACACCTGATCTACCAATGGGTATCCTTGCTTTGAATTTTTCATAAACCGTAATATTTATTTAATTTTTTATTCCAAAAGATCAATTAAAAATAAAAAAATCAATATGCTATGAATAAAGAATGTAAACTTAGGAATTTTGATGATATAAAAATTAATTAATTTGACCAAATACTCATTCAAGCAATTGGAAATTAAGTATCCTCCTACAAACTTTATTTCCTTTGATTGAGGGTTCTTCATTAATATCTTCATTGTTTTACGTTGTGTATTAAGTATTCTCCTACAAACTTTATTTCCTTTACTTTCCCACCTCTCATTTATTACCCAATTTGTTTTATTCTTATCATTAGTGTCTCTTTCCAAGTTTTTTCAGTAGGCACTAAACCATTATAGGTGAAAGCATGCAATGGATGAAGAAATGGCCGCATTACATGATAATGATACTACTTTTCCTCCTAAGAAACAAGCAACAGGGTGTCGTTGGTTGTATTTCATTAAGTACCATCCTGATGGTATTATATCATCTAAAGGTTACGCCAGTTGTTGAAGACTACACTCAAATGTTTGGTGTTGACTACCTCCAGATTTTTTCAATGAAATTCAAAGTGTATCCTTATTTCCGTTGCCATCTCTGAAAAATTACTGTTTGAAGGGATTTTCTGTTTGAAGAAAGCTATAAATAAACTAAATTAGTGCACTGGTAAAATTATATGGCTTTGGGTGGCATATTTTGATCATTTTGTTTTTATTCATTAGACTACTTGGGGGGGTGGTGATCATTCTGCTCATATATTTAGATATTAATGTCACAGTGAGAGGTAGTGGAGGAATTGCTGAATCGAAGGTTCATTTGAGCAAAAATTCCAAACTAAAGATCTTAGGCACCTTACGTATTTTTACACGATCCAGGTATAATGTTAATCTATGACAATGTATGTGGTGGATCTTCTTGATGAAATTGGTATACGTTGGGTCCAATTGATACACCTATGGATCCTAATATTAAGTTAGAAGCTGAACATGGGAAGTTATATGATGATCTAGGAAGATAACAAAGGTTGGTTGGGGGAAGCTTATTTAACTTATTGTGATATGACTCAAGATTGTTTTTACTGTTGGAGTTGTCAGTAGTTTATGCATATACCTAGACAATCACATTGGTATTTAGGAAGCTGTGCACAGAATATTGAAATATCGCAAAGTGCTCCAGGAAAAGGCCAATGTACAGACCATCATTTGGTCTCGATATGTGGGAGGTTCTTTGACAATTGTGCTGGGAATCATGATGATAGGTCAAATTCTGACTACTGTACTTTTGTTGGTGACAACTTAATTATGTGAACATGTAAGAAACAAAATGTTGTTGCTCGGTCAAGTGAAGAGGCTGAATATAGAGATGATGTGGGTAAGATCTCATTTGAAGAGACGGGCTTTATGTGAAGTCCGAAGAACAACTAGGTAATATCTTTACAAAGGCGTTGAATAAAAATCAATTTTAGATTTGAGTTTCAAGCTGCATAGATATAATATTTATGCTCCGGCTTGAGGGGGAGTGCTGAAGATATAAGCGTTTATAAGGAGAGGTCCCAATTTTATTAGAACTAGAGTTATAGGAGTACAATGATCTCTTTTCCTCTAATTTGCTTCCTCTCTTCTCTTCTTCTCTTTTCCTTCTTTCTCTCTTATTCTCATTTATCTTGTAGCAATAATATATTTATTTAAAGGGATTAACTAAGAATATTGAAAGAATAAAGAGGATGGAGATGAAAGGAAAGAGAGAATGTACATCGACCTCTCAAGAAAATTATTTAAGCATACTAAAAGTGATAGATTACATAAATACTTTACTTTAACAGATATAATATAATATAGGGGTTAACCTCACTTGTTAAATATTGCCCAAATGTGATTCTGCAATTCTGGATCAGGTGGCTGAGTGTGCATCAAGATTTTAGCATACGTTGAAAGAAGAATGGCAATAGTTGCAGTCCTGAAGAAAAATGTAACACACTTTAGCATACTGAAATGAGTAAAAAAATGCAGAGGATGAAAAGGTTAAGCAATCTTACGATACAGTAGGAAGCTTCTCATGTATGATGTTAAAAATCTCCTTTGGACTACATCCGGGCCTTCTTGCTAAAAGGTGGCCATACTCACCAAGAATATAAGCACTGACCTGTCACAGTAACTATCAGTTTCACCGTGATAAAGAGTTAAATATGTTGTCTCTTTTAACTCAATCAAAGAAAAGTAATTCAAATGGGTTTATGGTTATATGATATAGAATTCCACTGATACTGAGTGCAGAAACTGCAGGGTATGCTTTGTTCTAAGATACTTCTATTCAATGGTAGATTGCATTAAAATTACCAACCTCTGAGAAAACCAAATTTAAAGGAACATAACTGACATGATGGATAAATATATCCAGTACTGAGCATACATATGTTCCATAGTTGAGATATCCTTACTCTCGGCTGAAGGTCGATTTTCAGGAAATGGTGGAGGCTGACAACTTTGTAATTGGGATTGGGTGCAGTCTGGGCTGTAGCCGTTTCTTTGGGGGTGTATTTCTGTCTTCTTTTCTTTTCTCAGCAGGTATGGAAAGAAAGATAGCTTTATTTTCAGACCCACCACATAACAGGCAACACTTAGGGCTGAATATAGATAATAATGCCATCAAGGAATGCTTCAACAAGCCTGATGATTATAATTGATAGTTATTGGATAATTCAAGTACAGTTCGCAATTCTTTTGAACTCCAAACATGGCCTGGGAACCAAACTCTTAGGTGGTATGGTCTACACCCCACTCAGGCGTTTATCAAAAGATCAGCCAAACAACGAAACTTAAATGCTTGATCTGAGAGGTTCAGTACTCCAAGCAATGAAAGTGAGAGAGTGGGGGGGTATATAACTATTTTTGGCCACAAGAGGATAATAGGTACTTTCAATTTTCTAGTCAAACATGGATGAGATCATTATCTTAAATAAAATACTATGTAGCTCCTTTATACACAACTGAGATTGAATACGAGTCTGTTTAGGCCCCGTTAAATGTTTCAAGAAAAAATCAATAAATCTTAACGGGTCATGCAAGTATGGGAGCCGCAACACCATTTTTTATTTTTTTTAAATGGATAAGCTGTGGCCAACTATTCCTTTTCAGTGGCCAACTCCATCCACCAGCACTAAATTGGTAAACCCAACCTTGAGTTCCCTTGAATTAGTGTGCCTCTCGTCCAATATCCTCACTATTCTTGATATCTTTTTTCTGCATATTTTCTGTATGATGCTCGATCCATTAAAACCACCATTACGCCATAGTGGTCCTTACCAACCCTGTCTCCTTAACTTAATACTCACCATTCATTCAAGGAACCTCTATTAACAATTCACATTCCAGTCCAAACAACAACCATATGAAAACGTAGACCCTAGTCGAACACACCGAAAAATGGACACCCATAAGTACAAACATTTTCCATATTCATGAAATCTCTAAGCTCAGACATTCATTTGTGTTCAACTCGCCCTTGCCTGCCCCATAACTGTAGCCATCCAAAAACCAAGCTTTCACTTCAATCATACAATTCCATTAAACTTTCTTAAGTCTCGAATAATCGAGCGAGTAACACTAAACATTTTCGTCTTGTATACCTTTGCAACCTCGCTTCAGTAGATCCCATGGGCTCTACCCTAGGAATCTTTGGATGCTTCCTTTTGCCATCTGTTGCGGGTACCTAAAAAGAGTGTAATAGGCGGATTTTCGATGACAGGTGTTTTATAGAGATTTGCTCACCTATCTGTTGACGTCTTGCTGATTGGGTGTCTAATTGCAAATCAGATTAGGGCTTGCTAAGAGAAAGAAGAAAAAGAAAAGAGAAGTAAAAATCATGTGTATTTGTCAATTATCCGTCGAACTCCTTTTATTCAATGAAAATGCCCTTATATGACATAAAAAAAAAAAACTAGAAATGAACAAATAAAAACTGTTAACACTCCTCCTCAAGCTGGTGCATAAGACCTATCTATCTAGCTTGCCTATGATCTCTCCATGACAACTCTTGCACACAACCTTAGTTAGAATACCTGCTAGTTTCTGATTTGTAGTAATATAAGTTGTACAAAATATCCATGTGAAGAGCGTCCCTTTGATGAAGTGCTGTACAAATTATCCCTGCGAGAAGCTTCTCTTTCATGAAGTGCCTGTCAACCTTAATATGCATAGTCCTGTCATACTGAACACGATTATTTGCAATGCTTATCGTTGCTTTATTATCACAATAAAACCTCATTGGTTTATGTACTTGAGCACCCCAATTCCGCCAAGAATATTTGCAACCACCACAGCTCGCACATACCATTAATCATGTACCTGAATTCAGCTTTTACACTTGATCTACCAACTACAGATTATTACTTCTCCAAATTATTACATTTCTACCAACCATTGTGCAGTAACCTTCCAAAACACCTTGTTGAGGTACTAAAGTATTCTTAACACAACTTCAAGATATGTAGTTTCTAGAGCATGCATGAACTAGCTTACAACGCTCACCACATGCAATATCAGGCCTCATACAAGACAAATATATCAACTTCCCATCCAATCTCTGATACCTATCCACTGTTTTCAAGGGTAGATTTATCATTTTATGTTCTATTAACATGGGTGTCATTACTTTTACTTAACAGGGGTGCTATTGTTATTCTCCAAACATACACACACACATATAATGTTGTTATGGTGCTATATCTTTGGGGCATTGCCGGTACCAAGCCCGGGTAAAGGAGGGTTGCGTCAGGTTGGCAGCTGGCATAAAACTTTTGCTAAATCTCTTAGACATGAATCCTTTGCTGACCCCAACTAGTTGGGATAAGGCCTATGATGGTGATGGTGATGATGATGATATATATATATGTATGTATGTATAAAGGGAGTGGGTCATTCATCATGTTATATGGATTCATCCTCAAATTCTCTCATCTGCTCTCTTCTCTTCTTACATATCAAGATCTTAAATAACAGTGTGCAACTTAGGCCCTGTTTGGCGTGGCTTCCTAAGGGCTAGGAAGCCCTTTCTAGACATAAAAGGGTTTCCTTCCCAATGTTTGGGTGTTTGGTGACACTTCTGAAAACTGTTTTCGATGGAAGCGCTTCATTAGGAAGCCCATTTTGATGAAGTAGGTGTGGGGATGCTTTTAAAAACCGCGTTTATGGGAAGCAGTTAATCATGTTCTAAATTTAAGTACAACTTTTAAAATGATAAAATTACCCTTTCATTTTTATTACACATTCTTTAAAAAGACAAAAATATCCACCAAGCCTAAAATTATGTACAGAGCAATCTTTTATATATAATTTTTCTCACCAAACATAATTTTCAACCAATGGCTTTGAAGCCCTTCCATTTGTATGGAGATACGCCAAACGGGCCTTCAGTATCAGAGCGGGGAAAGACCACAAATTACTATTCTTTTTATTTTCTTTTTAGTTTTGTGTTATTATTATTATTATTATTATTATTATTATTATTATTATTTATCATTAGAAAAAAAACCAGTAAATAGGGATTTAGGGATACTGAATTCCTGCCTGTATGGTTACTAGATTTTGCCCATACGAATAGGAATTTTAGTCATGAGACATCCATGGATTGAAAATGTAATAACCTGAACTTTTATAGGGATTAATTTGTAATTAACTAAAAATATAAGGGTAATTTAAAATTTTAGTAAGTTAGTTACATAATTGACTTTGACTACTTGTGATTGGTGGGCTGCACTAGAGGAAACTAAAGTGCTTCACACACAATCATAACTCTTTAAGTTATAATGTGTCACTAAGATATGTTAGGGACTTTTAATCATAGATCTAAAAGCTAATAATTCCATTAACCTAAAGTAATTAATAAAATAAAACTATAGGCTATAAACAAAGGTCATTTCAGCTTAAATAGAAAACTGGGTTAATAGGTTAAACTACGACTAACCAAACAGGACCTAACTCTAATAATTAATTAGATGGACTTAAGTAAAGCTCAATAAGATTAAGGCCTAACTAAACTTAAGCCCAATTAGGTTAATTAAATAAGTAATTTTCGTGCTAATTAAATCATGTAAAATAAAAGCTAAGTTAAAATAGAACTAGGACTCTAAACCAATGTTTAAACACCCACAAATATTCCTAATATGATTAGAAGACTTAAAATCAATGGTTAGGATTAATTAGTCTAATCTAAGGGGTAGGATTAAAAAGACAAGGAACCTAATCTAATTAGGATAAGGTTAGGTAAGAGTAATGATTAACTCACTCTAGAACTAGGACACTTTAATCTAAAGGCTGAAAATTAACTAATCTAATTTAAGGGCTATAGATTAAAATTTAATCCTAAACTAAGTCTAACTCTAGAACAACTATGAGACAACTCTAAAAACTACATAAACACTACATGGGACGTCCAAATCATAGCACTAAGTCTTAGAGTGATTGCTAGAGCTTTTGGTTGTGGAAGAACAGTTCAAATCTGAACTGAGCCGAAGAAGAGGAAGATCCAAAGCGTTGAGCAAGGTAAGTAATTCGATTCTTCTATATTTTTTATTTGGATTAGGTGATATGCCATATTCAATGAATATGACATAGCACATTGAATTCAAACTCAAAGAATAAACTATTTTTATAAAAACTAAGCTTTCCTATACTTGATCATTAATACTAAGGTAAATTATATTTTCTTTAATATTTATGATGGGTTAGATTCGGATTTTGATTTCAAAGTACGTGTTAGAAGTATGTTTTTGCTAAAACCAATTAAAAATATAAATTTCATGCCGTTTAGCACTTTCTGAGCCAACCGGCAGCCTGCCAGCGTGTTGGTTAGGCTACCGGTTCACCGAGGTGGCATCCGGCAGACCAACCGGCGTGCCAGTAGCCTGCCGGACACCACTTTTATAGATTTAAGTTCTGTTTAGGCTACCAATGGCAATGAATGTCTGTGATTTGGAAAAACCAGCCCCTGCCTAGCTTACCGATGGCCAACCAGTGTGCCAGTTAACCTACCGATGGTTATCTCTGTTAATTTTTGGAAAAACCCACTCTCTACTTAGGCTGCCGGTGGTCAACCGGTGTGCCGGTTAGGCTACTGGCCAGCCTTCAAGACCCTGAACCTGATGTGTTTGGCCTTGCCTAGGCTGTCGGCAGACCAACCGGCGTGCCGGTTATCCTGCCGGTCAGCCCAGGTTGGTTTGTTTGATGAACCTAATGATGTCTATTTTGATCCTTAATGCAATATTATTGATTATATGATGAATTATATTATGTTATGACATTGATTGATGAATACATATGATGGTCATGAGAACATACCTGATTTGACTTAATTGACTTCCATGTTGACATATGACTATGTTAGACACTCAAACTTAGTTATATCACAAGTACACTTGATTTCCTGATTAGTTAGTGTGCAGTATCACCACACATGCACAGCATAACCAAGTTGCCTTGTTGACCATATTCTGGTCATAGGCTAGACTTTACCATCAGATCTTCACATATGTTGAAGTTTCTGATCAAATATGAGTATTATCATGATTTGGACATCATGATTTTGTGAGGAAGTCCTGGATGGACAATTCTTATTGGTTGAGGGATTTGCAACCCCAATATACCCCATTGTATTTATCTCGATAACGTATCATGTATTATACATAACGGATGCTGAGTAAAATTCTGTTGGCATTCAGGTAGTGTATGACTCACTGAGTTTTTTATCACGTTAGTGACCCTTGGTTTTATTCTCATGACCGAAAATAACAGAGGCGATTGTGACCTCTAGGTCGCAGCTCCTACAAACTATGAATGCGCACATAGAGTATCTTACTTGAGCGAACCAGTATAGGGGGGTAGGTTCATTACGACTTCCTGCTTGGTAATTGATTGGTCAAGTGTGGGGCAAACAATAGTCGAATTGTGAACATCATGCATGTTTGCATAGCATATGTCTTTGCATGGATCACACTTGGTGATCACCCTTTTTATTTTTGCATGAGCATGCATTGCATTCATTAATAACTGAACCAACATTCATATTGCATTGCATTACTTATTATATGATCATGTTTTATTGCATATTATTGCTGTCTTATTTATGTTATATCATTGGGTAGTGGCCTTGACCTTATTCCAATTAAAAATGTATTTTAACTGATTTACTTACTGGGATAAGTGTAGCTGACGCCTTTGCGCAATTTCAAGTAATTTAGTTGGAGATCAAGATGAGGATTACGTGGCTGGATTTGATGATTATGTAGAATAAGTTTTACTCAGAAATCTGTAATAGGGCTTATTTATTCCTAGATTAGATATTATGTTTAGGGTTAAGGAATTGATCTAAACTTGGAAATAGTATCTTATTTGTTTTCCGTTGTGATTTCATTAAGTGTTTTGTATTTCCTAGATATTATATTATGTATAGGGTTTGGGAATTGATTTAAACTTGGAAATAGAGTATCTTATTTGTTTTCCGCTGTGATTTCATTAAGTGTTTTGGATGTAATAACTTAGATATTTTGATTAATTTCAGTAAAGTAGTTTCTTTTAAAGTTTACTAAATTTATGTACTTTTGGCTCTATATTGATTACCACTCCCGATTCCGATTGGGGTGAGAGTCGCGGTTCGAACATAAGGGGTTCCACGTGAATTTTCTTAAGTTTGGGTCATAACAGAAAAAACGATGAAAAAAGAAAGGAAGAAAAAAACAATGAAAAAGGGAAAAAAAAAAAAAAAGATTTGTTGAAGGAGACGAGAAAATTAGGATCTATAGCAATTACCACTTAGCAGAATCATAAGCTGAATGATTAAGACTGATATCCTTTCATTAATGCAGGTCAATTTCAAGGGTTAGTAGGCAAGATGATCTCTCACACATCCAAATATTATATTTCTTATGAGTGCCATTAGAAGTTATGCATGCTCCCTGGACTCCACATCTTGAGGTGCATACAGGATATTAAGGTATCTCAAGTCCTTACGTAGGAAGGGGTTGTAACCTCAAGTCATAGTTACTTAAAGAGTTGATCTTTATACAGATGTAGATTGGGCTAGTTCATCCACTGACTGGAGATCCATATAAGGTTACTATACACTGGTGGGTGGTAGGTGTGGCGATAACCTGGGCATGAGCGGTCTGGGGCTGGGCTTGCATACTAATATAACAGCTCTGATATGTGCCCAAGCCTGGCCCGACACTGAAAACTCATTTTTTCTTTATTTTAGAAATAAAAATCAAGAGATTTGAAAGATATTTTAGAATATACTCATGATTTTTTTTTTTTTGAAGTAGATCTTCAAATATATAAAGTAAGGGGTCCAACACAATGTGTGGATAAATCCCCAAGTTTTCTCTCATATTCTCTCCTCCGTTAGTTCTACATATCAAGATCTTCAACAACTCTACAACTTCGACATTACTATGTCTTCACCATCATTGTTTTTTTTTTATTTAATGGAGACGCCAAGGGCCAAAATCCGATCCAGACAGCCACGAGATATCGGTGGAGGAATCCCCCTCCACTACTGCATGCTGATAATCCAACAAATGTAACTCCTGTAATCCGTGCAACACTGCTAACAGCTTTGCCTTGGTCACATCTCCCTCCCCTATTGGGCCACAAAACGCACTAACAATCTGGCATGTATGATCTCTGAGAAGAAAAAGGAGTGGGAGGATGGGCACCAACACTTCTCACTACCTGAAAAAAGGAACGACAAGAGAACAAACCGATGGGATCCGATATACGCCTATCCGGAGCCCCAGGAAGGATGAAAACATCACGAATAGAATCAGAGAGGGAAGTGATCTCAAGGACATCTGCAGGCGTCAAAGGGTGCCTAAAAGGAAGGTCCCAAACTAGATCAGAAACTGGAGACCAGAACAATATCTCGGCAACCTGCTTTCTTTGGTAATAATACTAGGACTGTGGCATTAGCAACTTTATGGACCATCCCCAACGAATGAAACTCCTGGAACACACCCACCAAATGCCCCTTTAACACTTCCCAATTTTCTTGAAAGAAAGCAATGGTGAAACCATCAGGGTTAGGAGCTTTTTCACCAGTCGAATCCCACACAACCCCTTCGATTTCCTCCTCACTGAAACCCCTCTCGAGCCATACACTGTACTCCCTGTCTTCACCATCATTGTTCCCCCAATTTGTCGTTCTGATCAAAGAAGTATCGGCAGGTTTAACCCCAAATTTTTAGTCTCATTATGTCCAAAACATATATAATACGTACTGTAATGTTACCTCCTGTACGCTTGAGTTATAATGTATGATCAACCGACTCTACTTATATCCAATCTTCTTCATGGCTGTAGTTGCACCTGTACTAAAACGCTCGAACATAAGCCCATAAAATGCATTCTTTAGCTTACAAAACTTCGCTTTTGCACCTGAAAATTGAAAACCTTAAGGAGACTATTGTAGGCCTCTTCATGCAAGTCCCCATAAAAAAGCATTTTTTACATCCATTTGATGGAGCTGCCATGACTTATTTGCTACAAGGGAGAATCTCTCTCTAATTGCATTCATTTTGGCTACTGGGAAAATGTTTCCAGGTAATTGATCCATATGTTTAAGTGTATCCTTTTTTAACTAATTTGGCCTCGAGCCATTCCATAAAACCATCTACCTTGTGTTTAATTGCAGATACCCACTTACACACTATGTTTCTTCCCTTTTAGAAGGTTTACCAATTCCCATGGACTACTCTTCTCAAGAGCTTTCATCTCTTCCTCCACACCTGCTCTCTAAATAGATTGATCTAAAGCTTTGCAACACTCGCAGTTATGAAAAAAGAGGACAAAGAAGTTTCAAAGAACTTGTAGAAGGATACAAGGATTTATATGAGACATGATTAGAACTTGGTTGCATGGTACATGAACTTTGACCTTTACGGACAGCATTAAGAAGATCAAGGTCACTTTCTGAAGTAAATGCTGAATAAGAGGGATACCTGATATTTGATCTGGCTCCAAGAGGACTTTATAGAGTGGTCTGACATAGGTGGTTACTGGTCACCAAGTGTACACTTTCAGCTCCTTTGAGGCAGCTTCATCCAGATGTAGTGTAGCATCAAAATTTGGAGTACCAAGGCCTGCAACCGGAAGAGGAATGGAAGATGACACCAAGGAGGGTGAAGATATTGATGTTGATGACTCACTTTCTTCCACACTAGTAGATCGTTCCCCTTGAAGGGAAATTGAACCAGAATAGAAAGGAATATAATCGAAAAAAGACATCCATTATCACAAACCATTGCTTAGTTGGAGAGTGATAGCATTTATATCTTCTCTGACAACTTGAGTAAGCAAGAAGAATACATTCAAGAGCTTATGGATCTAACTTTGTTCTCTCAACACCAAGAATGAGCACTTAACGTGCAACCAAAGACTTTTGAGGGAATATAGATATATCGTAATACCCTGAATTTTTTTTATCCTAGCTTAGGGGTATTTTGGTCATTTTACCTTAACCTACTAGGGGTATAAGAGTAATTGATCAACCTCATTGAAGATAGCGGTGATACCAATCAAAAACATAATATAGAGACCTTAAGATCAATTAGAAATTTATTTTATAAGTGATTTAGTATTAGTTTTGTGTTTGGACCAATAAGAGTCTGCCATGTGGCATTAGTGACTTGTTAGTGGACTTAGCACCATTAGCAGTCTTAGAGCCTAGCACCATAGTCTAACCATAGTATTAGAACCTAAGTGGGATTATGAGTTAACCCAACACAAGCCTTGAACCTTAACTCATGATTAGATGGTCTAGACACCCTAATCCAACAGTTAGTGGGCTGATAGGTTATATAAACTTTAGAATCAGAGAGAAATCATGGGAAAGGTCATGGAAGAGGGGAGATTTCGTATAGACTTGGAAGAGGAAGCATGGGAAGCATTGGAATTCGTGCAAGCTTGGAGATGAAGGTTGAAGGCTTGATTTTTGAAGGTTAATGCTGCCAAGATTATCCAAAAACCCTTTAGAGGTGAGCATAGTGTTTAAACTCGGTTCTGACTCGGGTATCGTCCCGGTCCGATCCCGAGTTGGATTGGCGATCCAACTCGGGATTGTACCGAGTCGGACTAAAAACAAATTTTAAAAACCCAACTCGTCCGATCCGACTTGCCGATCCCGAGTTGGATTGCCCGATCCGTATCGGGATCGGACCGATTCAGTGTATTTAGCATAAAAAACGGATCGGTTCCGACTCGGGTATCATCCCGGTCAGATCCTTTACACTATGGAGGTGACTACTCCTTCACTGTACTGGTTATTTGCTTGAAAACCTCTGATTCTCATGTATAACCCTGTCTCGATGGTTTAATATATGTATACTGTAGATAAAGCATACAGTGTATTTGATGTTGGATCATGATCATAGATGGAGGCTTGGTGGTTGTTTGATTTCTGTCCTTGGTTGCCTTGGTTTTTACCCAGTTTGAAGCATTGTTATTCATAATTGAAGTCCATACGATCATAGGCTTGAATTTCATTGATTGTGATTTATTATTATTAGGTTTTGTGTCTTGGGAATGAGGTCTCACCTCGACCCCAACCCTACTTCCCTGTGTGTGTGTGACCTGTGTGCTTAATTTCCCTTTATTCAAGAAATTCGAGTACTGTCAGTAGGTTCATCGGTCGACCAACCAACCTGCATTCTATTTTGGCACTCGACCTTGTAGACCGATCGACCGACCAACCCAGAACTTTGGCATACTTGACCCCTCTGTCCATCGGTGGACCGGCTCACCTGCCGACCACTTAAATATGTGTTTTTATGTTGAATTCACTGTGCATTTGACCTCTTGGAGTGTGTGCAAGTGGAAATTTGTAATTTTCCCCAACTTCACTTTTGAGGGTGGATCGATCAGGCCACCGACAACCTGCCACCCAGAACTGTTCATATTCCTGAGATTTGTGCTCTAAGTTGTTTGAGATCTGTTACTTCCAGTTGGTGATATGATTCTGGTATTAGTAATGTTTTGGGGCACGTTATGCAAGTAGTTTTGATGTTTCTATATTTCTACTATGATGCTAACGTAGTATCAGGGTGTGTTTGATTTGTTAGTTATGTTGGCCATGTATTTACTTGGATTGAGAACTTATAAAGCGAATGGAAATTAATGGTGATCATGTCTATATGCTAATGAGTAGCATGGTATTATGATTAATGTGAGGATTAGCAGTGTTGGCCAAGGATATGTTGGACTGTGGTTATATGTCAATGTGAATGATATTCAAGTTCTGTTCTTGCATTAATAAACTAATGTATGCTTTACTATTGCATTGTGACCATGGACCAAGATGTTGGCAGATTGTGAACGGCACCTGGTGTGTGCAACCTGTGTGTTGTGACGGTCATTGTGTAGCTGAGTGTCATAGTTTGAGATAAGGTGAGGGGAGGTTCTATGTGATTCCCCAATAGACCCATAGCTATGATAAGGTTGAGGGATGAGTCGTGTATGGAAACCCCAATGGACTTAGGTTGAAGGGTGAATCTGTATGGGAATTCCAATAAACCATTGGTAAACTATTGTTGGTAGCTAGTACATCGGTGATGTTCACAAGGGAGGTCCTGTGTGGTGCCCTGGATTCATTCCTTAGATCAAAAAGAGAGGTTGGGACAATACTCAGTGGGTCGAAACACCCTAAAACTGCAGTACGTACGTAGAATATTTGAAAGTCTTGCAGCCTAAGAGCCCCGGTTATGAAACAGACATCGTGGAGACTGATAGTAATCTTGTGTGAACATACTTTGTACGAATGCTAAACAGCATGCATATCGTGTTTTTGTGTATGATCTGGTTTGATCGTCATGTGTGATGAGGCACTTGACTTGAGTTATGAGCATTGAGCATTCTGCAGTCATTTAGTGTGGTTAGTTGAGAGGACTTGCATGCATAGTGGCTTACCTTGGTGCGATTAGGAGAGAACTGCATCTTGTATGATTGTTTATATGTTATCTAGTTTTAAAGGTTAAATCATTTATTTTCTTATTTCATTATTATATAATTATTTTCTATTTAGCATATGATTTGTGTTTTTGAGTAAATAACCATGTATTGTGGATCTACTCACCTGGGCTTCTAACTCACTTTCATTGTTTAATATTTTTAAGGTACAAGGTTGCTTGCTCGCAAGAGATACGGCTTTGGGGACATGGGTAGTGGTTAGATCAAACCATGAAAACATATTATGAATATGATAATTCTTTTCTTTAGATAAGCATGTTAATAGCCTATGTAATAGATGGCTTTAAGTCTAATTTAAATGTTTTTGCTTTACATTGTTGTTCCATCCCTCTTTGGGAGGGGTGAGAGTTGCACTTGTGGGTCCAAGGGTACCTCAAAAGGTGTACCCTGGAACTGGGTTGTGATATATACCAATAAACATCTAGTACAACAATCATCGATAAATCTAATGAATTAACAAAAATCACATCACAAAAGTAGTTAATAAAATTCCCCACATATCAGAATGGGCAAATGGAGAACTTCTATTATTGTTACTCATGAAATTAAAAGCAAAAATGTTCAGCCAATTGGCACACTCCATAGTGCAACACTATTTCAAAAGCGAAAAAGTACAAAAAGAAAAAAAATTCTAATATTGCGAAGGCACATGACCAAGTTGGATATGCCAGCGCATTACCCGAGGTTTATTGACCACACTACGACTACTACTGGATGTGAGAACTTTTGGAGTAGTTGGAGTTAAATCCAAGAGGTATAAGTTGCTTGCCTCATAACCACTGTCAATCATCTTCCTTGTCACCAAATCCTGAAAAACACAATGAGGGGGGAAAAAAGTAACACTAAACTTCTATTTTGTCAGAACATATGGAGTGACTGAAAAAGGAAGGACATACTATTCATGTTGTTTGATGCTACTGAATCAATAATCCAGGAAGAAGAGGAAAACCCGGTGACAAGGTGAGCAGATGTACAATTATCTGAGTGTGCAAAAATGGAGGTGAATGTTACAACATTAGATGATGAAGATTCTAGTTGCAACATTAATCGCCTGATCTTCTCTAATTCATTTAGAGGAACAGGTACCACTTGTTTAGAGGAAGAAATTTCCTGTGAAGTGTTTGAACTAGCGAGAATTAAATTTCATTGATTGAGCAATGTGTTGACATTCTGAATCCTCATAACTAACAGAATCAAAATGATATCTGGATTTGAGTTGCAGATGAATCAGCACTTGAGACATTATGAGCTGATGATGGCTTCCTTTCAGTGAATTTGGGTTGTCATCCAACTACATCCCAACATGTCTCTCAAATATATCTCTTCTCACAATGGTTGCACCTCAGTTATCTCTGTCATCAGATGCTTGCTTGTTCTTGAACTTTCTTTGTTGTATTCTGCCTTCTTCTCAGTTTACTTCTTGTGACCATTCTTACTTTGAAAGTAGAAATAAACTTGATTGAGAGATAGGAGTTCATCTCTACTAAGGATTCGGATCCTAACGAACTCATAATTTGGATTCAATCTTGCCAGGAATTGACAGAATACGCTGATTTTCAATATGCCTGCTAAATTATGCTCCATCATGAGGACTTTCCGACTTAAGAGGTTGGTAGCGATCCAACTACTCTCACATACTCAATGAAGCAAAGTACTCACATGGGAATTTATCCCATCTTAAATGGGAGATTTTCTACTATATTTGATATACTATGGCATTATTTCCCTGTTGCGAATAAGTCTGAGCAACAGACTCCCAGGTGTTTCGACTTTCGAGTGTTCTATGAGAAAAGCAACCCATGCTGATTTGGGATTGCATAGGGTAATAACCAAGACATAGTAGTGGATTTCAGTCTCCCACCAGCAATAAATAGTTTTGCAGATCACGCCCACTCCAGTTGACAAATATGTATTATGATTAGTAAAAGACATCCTTACTACTGATCAGATGCACAAACAGCAAACCACAAACAGACAGCGCAAGACAACCAGGGTAATATTCTGTTTTTAGAGAAATATGCAAAAAAAAAAAATTCAAATTCTTACAGAAACAAAAAATAATAATAATAATTAAATAAAGAAGACAACTAGAAAAACCCAATCAGCTCAAGGCATCATATTCCATTGGCTGCTTTTCACTTGATCAAATTTGTAGGGTCAAATCAGCACAAGCAACAAGCATTGGTACTATTTATGAAGCTACGATACTAAGTTGAGAAGAAAGAAATAAAAGAGACAAGACAATCATGTGTATTGTTCCACAATCCCTAAAGCATCTTTCGTTTAACAGAAAAGGGTTAGACAAATAGTGCTCTTATATAATACAAAATATTACAAATGAAGAAGTAAACATCTGCTAACAGATTCTAGTCATTTCTTTGGTGCTTGGGACAACTCTTTTTGTGGTTGAGGGTGCTTTTGGGAGACTGTCTTTCTTGTAGACCATGCTTTTTATTTCTTATACTTGTATTCATTTGTAAATTGTCTTTGCCGTGAAATATTATTATCGTTAAACAAAAATAGAAATTGAAAGGCTCGCAAGAGAAAAGAACAGGTTTAACACTTGGTTACTTCTTTACCAGCCTTTTGCAATCCAAAAGACTTTTGAGCGGATCTGGTATGAACCCTATTTCAGCAGTCCAACTGCCAAATCTGACATGGAACTGAGCTTGGAGGATTCATGTAGAGGCTAGGCCAGATTCAATTGATGGTAACAATAACGACAGTCAACAGTATTGGAGGACTTTTCCCAAACTTAAAAGAGCAGGATTGATAATGCAAAGTCGGGAAGCATCACATTTTTGGAATGGTGCAGCAGTTGAGAAATTGATAGAATTAACAACCGTGTGGTATAGTTCAAAGGCATCTACTGAAAATCCAGGAGACATTTTCATATGCTTTTGGCTGGGAGGCCCCCACACACATTAGGATGTACGTCTAGAATGATAAAAACACAATTGTTGGAGGGAAGAGAGAGAGTACGCAAACGAGAGATACAATTTTTTTTTTTTTTTTTATCAGTCAAACTAGAGATACAGATTGATCTTTGCGACATGCAACAACCAATATCTGTGCATCTGCCAGACCCATGCAGAAGTTACTTTACAAGGCATACCTCCTAGGTTGAAATTGAATAGACCAGAATCACAATTACACAGCATGAATGACTATAATCCAAAGTATCCAACCAATCCACCATATACGAATACTATTATATTAGTATTGAACAAATTCTGTAATTATGAGCTATACTCTTTCATGTCACTGAGAAATGAATCATAAGCATAAGATGCACACCTTGACCATTGTCTCATGCAAGGCAGGCTTGTCAAGATACTCTCTCACCTTCGTTGCGGCGTAAGGCTGATATGATATAATAATGTGAGGAAAATATATAGAGATGTAATTCTTCTAATAGTTAGAAGATTAAAAGAAGCATGTGCTAAGAAATCAAAACACCTGTAAGTCTTCATTGTTTGCAACGAATTGTACAACACGATACCATATGTCATCACTAACAAAATCTCCTGCCTTGTCAATCAACTGAAGTATCACATCGACATACCTGTGCAATTAAAGAGGAACAGTTGTTCAGGGAAGATGCATAGAGTGAATGCACAAATTCAGCTCAAATATAATTATTTCAAACATTTATAAAGGTGTTGCAGATAACTAAAACTGCCCTTAAAATTTCTAGAAGGAGTATCAGGTTTAAGGACAGCATCACCTAAAGCTGTCAGAAACAAAATTGTTGGTTTAATTCCTTACAAGACGAGAGCAACCAAAACTTCCCTGACATGGTTGTCTTTATGAGATTCATTAAAGAAAAAAAAATGTCATGAATTTCTTATGTTTATGAGGAGATTAATATAATATTCAAACCTTTTGTTCTTTAAGAACCTTTTGTCTCAACATATAAGGTTTTTTGCCCTAAATGGTTTTATGCCGAAGCAAGCTCTCCAAGAAATAGATATTTTCAAAGCTATTTTTGTTTTTCTGGTTGGTATATTGTAAAAAGGCTAGAAATGTGTGTTTTTTAAATTTCATTTCTTTAGCTTGAAGGATAATAGGCAAATAAAATGACCTGGAACATACTAAAGACCTACTAGTTTTACAAAAACCTCTTTTATATGTTTACTGGTGGTGGTGATGCTGCCATCAAAGCTGATGCCTGCTATAGGTGGTTGCAATGATGGTGGTAGAAGTGGTCGTTGTATTGCCATAGGGATTGATAGTGGTGGCAAGTAAATGATGCGGTGGTGGTGGTGGTGGTAGTGGTGGTGGTGGTGGATGTGGTGCCACAGAGGTGGTGGCGGTGGATGGGATAGGGTGGAAATGGTGGAGGTTGTGTTCGAGGCAGTGTTAGTGATTGCGCATGATGGTGAGTGAATTTGATTTTCACATAACGCACATGTCAGGAATATTCCACTACTAGCAAATAAGATGGTCAACTGTCAAAAGTCTCATCCAAACAGCAGTTCAACTACCTTGAAAGATCAGAAGTGCGTAGATTGCTTATACCACTAAGGACCCTCTTTACCCGCCCTTCATGATTGAGAAATCTCCTTTAAAAATATCAGGAACAAGAACTCTATTCATTGCAAACAGAATACAAACAAATCTAGAGAAACCTTCATTAGCCGACTTGCCCACCTTTCATCATCCCCATCATCAAGAACAGTCCTATACTGGAGAAAACCCAGCAACAATGGCAAAGACTCAAATCTCCAGACTGTTTGGGCATATATAAATAGGGAACCTGCACAATTTTGTCTCCTCTTTTGTGTAGACACCAATCAATTCTCCTCTGTTATTGGATCTGATAAAGAGATCAGGGGACACCAAGGATTCTCCCACAGAAGTTATCAACCAAAAACCTGACTTTGTCACCAATCCCAATACTAAAGTAGATGCCTTCAGAAAAGTCCTCAAAGATCCTAGGGATGCTTTTCCATAAACTGACACCAGAAACCCCTCCCATTTTTTTCCCTTTTTTTTTTATGAATAATGAAGTTTGTATTAATAAGAGAGAATTTACAAAAGGTAGAATAACCACACCATTGTGGTCAAAAAACAAGAGGATAAAAAGAAAAGAAAAAAGGGAAATAAAAAAGCACCACCATATTGTGGTAGGGTACACAAAGAGCTATATGAAATGACTATACTTGAAAGACCCAGTCACAGCCCCTCCAATAGCTCAGCTGGGATGATGCCACTGAAGAGAGACTCCTCACCCACTCCCTTTCTAAGCAATCTGTCCGCCATCCCATTAGCACTCCTAAGAACATGGGTGAATGAGATATTCATCCTGTCTACTAAAGAAAGTGCCAACAGGAAAATATATGATAGTCTCCAAGACTGGCATCTCCCCTTCCTCATCCATGATAAACTACAGCTGAATCCCTATCCCCCTCCACTATCAGGTTATAGAATCCTTGATCGCGAGCCTCTCTCATACTTGTAACCAAGGCTATAAGCTCAACTCTCATGGCATTTCCGTCCCCAATAGGCCCAAAATATCCATGTAAGACTCTCCCTGTATGGTCCCTGAAGACATCCCCAATCCCTGATGGACCTGGGTTCCCTATAGAAGAACTGTCAAAGTTGAGCAGGACAAAACCCTCCCTCGAGGGTGTCATCCGGATGTCAGTTGGTACTGCGCGAAGAAAAAGTACCGTCCTCCAGTCTCTAATCACTCCGATATGGCCATCCCTCTGAAGTCATCTCGGATGCCCAAGACGTTGCCGATATAGACGTTGACTCTGTGATCGCCTGTGTACTAGATATTGTACCCTCAAAAATTCTTTTATTTCTCTCCATCCATATGGCCCATAGAATAGAAAAAAAAATAAGGCTCTATATAGTAGTCTCCCACATTTCCCCATACCAGGGAATCTCCACTGCTGCAGGAGAGAGTGAATATCCTATGGCATCACAAGGGGGATCTTCACCATAGATAAGAAGTTATCCCAAACTTCCCTCGCTGTACTGCAATGGATGAAAAGATGATCGACTGACTCCTCGCTCCTCTTGCACATAGAACACATCTGTGGAGAAATAGATAGATGTTTTCTCCTCCTTTGGATGATGACTAAGAAGTTAGGGCCTTTGCTTGCCACCAGAAACCATGTTGACCTCATTGAAGTTCAATTTCAAATTTCCTGGGTCATATTTTGAGGCAACAATAAGCCGCCACACGCATCCATGCTTATCATCAAATCTCAAGTGCCATTTATCAGGAATTGGCTTGTTCTTAACTAGGAAAGACCAGATGCTACGTGTGTGTTTGGCATTACTTCTTTAGGCTTCTAAAGTGATTCTTGGGCCTAGAAACGCTTTAGCCACACACATTAGGTGTTTGGTATAATACTTACAAAAAGAAATTCCAAATGAAGCACTTCACCGAAATGTTGATTCCATTGAAGCTGTCTATTACTCGCTTCCCAAATTTCTTTTGCGGGAACCAGTTTGGTAGCTCAAGTGGCATTTTTGTTGAGACTATTTTACCTTCATTCTATTATAATACCCATTTTGTCACTTCTTATCTTCTTGACCAAAAAGCACTTCTTAAATAGGCATTTACCAAGCGCTATCTTTTCATCTGAAGCAGATTTTATGAAGCACTTCATAGGAATCAATTTCAAAGGAATTGCTTCTCCTTTTAGGAAGCAATGCCAAACAGGGCCAAAAATTCCCTAGAGGATTGCTCTTACAAATACTGTTCCATGACATTAAATGATTACTTGAACCCCTCCCCCTGACCATTCCATAAGGAAATCCCTCAGAAGCTGTCACTTCACTACTAACACTAGAATAGGAAATACAAGAAAAGGCCCAATTCCAACAACAACAACAACAACAAAATGCCTAATTCCAACTAATAGGGGTCAGCAACTGGAACAGAAAATGGCAACATAACATACGTCAAGAGGCTTGAAAGGATTGCTTATTGAAGTGATCTTGCCACCCTTCGAGAGGTACTTTCCATGAATCCAGCATGCTTTCGAATATTTCCAAAATCGGATCCCTGGAATTAACAGCACACACCATCTCAAGTGAACAGCTTTATAGCTAGAAGGAAGCTTGACAACATTGCAACCCGAGTTCACCACTTGTTCAAGTAAGTTTACCGCATTCCCTGATCCAAACAACTTACTTTTCTCCAGATTCATTGTCAAGCCTGAGCCGACTTCAAGTTAACAAAGGACACATCTAAGGATCGGAAGCTAAATGTGGCTTAGATAACAAAGAAATCGAATATTTTGTTCAACTGTAAGTGAGGAAACAAAGGTGCCCTTGCTCCCACTGACAATCTGGTAATTAAGTTTTTGGTTTCTGCTTTCTTAAAATGTTTGCCAAGGGCTTATCTACAATAATGAAGGGAGACAAGGGGTCTTCATGAGAAAGGCCTCCTGAACAATGTAAGAATTCATTAGAAGCTTCAACATGCAAGACCAGTGAAATGAAAACCTACTGATTGCATGAAGTGAAACTAGTACCCAACGTTAAAATATCTGTCCTGCTTCAGCTATATTACAAGAAAATATGGTAACTTGTTGCAATACTATGTTAAGGTCAATGCCTAATACATTAGTCATCTATGGTGCTCATCATAGTGGCCAAGTAATTTATGATAACATAAAATGCCACAAATGAACCTATCTAATGGTATTTCTGACATGAGTTTTAGGTTGATCATCCAAAAATGGAAGGAAAAAGAAATGAACCAGATTAGTTGTATGCCATATTTAAAAGAGTACATAAATAACATCCCCATCCACGTTTCAATCCAAGAAGCCACTTTAAAATGACCTATATAACAGAGGCACAAAAGAAAATATGTTTATTGGGACCCAATATTCCTGGTTATGGACTTGAAAAGAAATTAATAAACAGCACCAATAAAAAAAAAAGGTTCCTAAGTGATTCTTGAGAATTTTTTAGTAACTTTGCACCCTACTGGACAAATGCAAAAGTGTGCCATTTTTTAATAATAATATTACTTCATGTGAGCAGTCAGGATCATTGTATTAGTATCATGTCTAATTGCTGCTTCCTAGAAGACAAGAACACAATAACTATATCTTGCATCAAGACTCCATACCATGATAGATCAGGGGCAAACT
>JAUPMG010106958.1:0-12128 GCA_031762675.1 Pachysandra terminalis | reverse complement strand
ACATGGTCGGATTTACTCGAATTGAAAATCGAATTGGCATGTAGACTTATATAATAAAAAAAATAACTAAATTTTTTTTAAAATATTCTTTTGAGTGATTCGGATTGTTACAGTTTAGGATGGAACATTAGTATTTAAGATTTATGTAATTTTTATTTTTATATTTTAAATTTTTTTCTTTAATTTTGCTTCTAACTGTTTTTGTTTCTGAGTTTGACTAAAACTCAAAAGATTGCCGATTTTACTAATTCAATTGTAATAATGTTATCAAGTGAGAGACCTAATTACCAAAAAAAATAAAAAGTGGGAGACCTATTCTAAATAGGTCCCCCGCAGATCATCTCATAATATAGGTCCCCGCGGGTGATATCATCACAACTCTTAAGAGATTAGTGTAATTTTGGATATCAATTATCAATGAACCAATCAAATTAAGAGACTTAGTATACTTCTCAACTACTTTTGGCCCTTTAGACATGCAATTAAATAATGATGCTGGCTTAAATTTTCATTTTTCTTGGAAGGTGCCACATTAAGGAAGTGACATGTAATTAGGTAATAACGGCTAGCCCATTTTCCCTTTGCTTACTTGGGAGATGATGCAACGTAGAGGAAAAGAAAATTTTCAAGTTGTTTTTAGTTTTTTTAACAAAAAAGAAAGAAATAAATTCTCTTGTACTTTCTTTTGCTTCCAATATCTAGGAAATTATTCCTTTAAACAATATTAACACTTTCTTATCTAATAAAACCTAATTGGTTATGGTTAGAATTTGAACCAAATGACCCATTTTGAATTATATAATTTGATTATTGTCAGAATTAGCATCTACAATCCCAGTCAAATGTCACGTTAAACTAATTTAGGAGATCATTTATTTTTTTTTTCTTACAAATATGGTATTTTATTTTAATTTTTTTTTAGATTCTAAGATATTGTTTGAAACAAATTTAATTAAATGGCATTATAACACATGGAGAAAGACAACTATGATCTTTAGAGTTTTAAATGATAAGGTTAGCCTGAGCCTGACCCTAACCCTAAAACAAACACAGGGCAGTGCTTGGGCTTCAAAGATAGGACCTTGGATAAGGTCGGGCCTATTTTTATTGGGTTGGGCTAGGATGGAGTATGGCCTAGTCGAAACCATCCTATGGACACCCCTAGCTACCTTCCTCTACTATTATTTTTTTTTTTAATGGGTAAGGACTTTTACCCGTACTTCAATGTTTCCAACGTCACTTAGGGCTTAATTAATAGCCTAATAAGTTGAAAGTGAGTAAGCACTCAATTAAGCAGTGCCAAACTCATCAGAACTTAAGTGGGGTTATAACCAAACTCAACTAGGTGTCGGTGAGGGACGCGGCATAATATGCAACCAGCCGTTCAGGTGTGCACCAAGTGAATGATATGATGAATGCCAAGTGTACACAAGTTACCCAAATTTATGATAAGCTTCCAATAGAAGATAATCAACCCTTATTAGTTAGATAACATCTTATCTGACTATCCGATTATAAATTCAAATTTTAAACTTATTGGAAAGTGTCCAGCAAATTCTGGACTCTTATATATCCTCGTATATAAAATTCAACGGCCAACTCAATTGAGTTTTAAGCCATTCAAATCATTTTCTGAACTTTACATGGTATCCGAGCTTTGAGTGACTAACGTCTTTCATTTTTTTTCCTATTTAATTAATTTTTTTTTTTCTGTTCTTCCAAGAAATGGACAACATTGAAACAATTGCAACTACATCTTCCTCTTCATCTTTCATGGCTAGTCACTCGTCACCTATTGAAAATATACAACATCATGTATCCATTAAATTGGATCGTGGCAACTACCTTTTGTGGAAATCTCAATTTCCACCAATTCTATGTGCACGTGATCTTGAAGGCTTTGTTAATGGTTCCATACCATTTCCTCCAAGGTTTACTCAACATCAGGATGGCACGTTCACATCTGAATTTAATCCAGCCTTCTTAGCTTGGCAACGACAAGATCAACTTATATTGAGTTGGCGTGTTTCCTCCTTCACAGGCAGAGTCTTAGCACACATTGTTGGACTCTCCACTGCTAGAGAAGCATGGACAGCTCTGAGAAAACGTTCTCGTCTCAATCACGGGCCTGTGTCATGCAGTTGAAGCTCCACCTGTAATCTCTTAAGAAAGGAAGCTTATCCATGACAAATTACCTTCAACGAGCCAAGTCCCTAGCGAACTCTCTTGCAGTTGTTGCTCAACCTATTCCAAACAATGATCTGGTTCTTTATATGTTGGATGGTTTTGGCCCCCCATATGAAGCCTTTATCATGTCCAATGATTACAGGGTCAAAATTATCAAAGCAAATCGGCACTTCGCTATCTGGCCCAACAACATATCGTAGCAGTGTGGGTGTCTTGTAATATATGTCTTTCACCCGTCCCGATATTTCATTTGCTATTAATAAGGTATGTCAATTCATGCATCAACCTACCGAGGAACATTGGACTGTAGTTAAGTGTATCCTGTGTTATTTGAAGCATAATATTAACTTTGGCCTGCATTTTCAACGCTCCTCTTCGGTGAGTTTATACCATTTTCGGATGCCGATTGGGTAGGCTACCCCGATGATAGACGATCCACAAGTGGTTTCAACATTTTTCTAGGTCAAAACCTTATTTCCTAGAATTCAAGAAAACAACCTACGGTGGCACGGTATAGCACTGAATCGGAATATAAGGGACTTGCTAATGCGGCTACTGGCTTACATGGCTTCAATCACCAATGAACATGGTATTTTTCTTAACCTGCCTCCGGTCTTATGGTGTGATAATCTGGGTGCCACTTATCTCACCTCCAACCCAATCTTCCATGCACGAATAAAACATATTGAAATTGATTTTCACTTTGTTCGTAATAAAGTGGCGAAGAAAGATTTAGATGTGTGGATCATTTCAACTCTAGACCAAATTGCGGATATCTTTACCAAGGGACTTAGTCTTCATCGATTCGGTATGTTACAAGACAAGCTCCACGTCCTTCCACGGCCGCTTGGCTTGAGACGGGATATAGAAGATAATCAATCCTTATTAGTTAGATAACATCCAATCTAATTATCTTTTGTAAATTCAAATTTTAAACTTATTGGAAAGTGTCCAACAAATGATTTATTCTTGTATATCCTCATATATAAAATACAACGGCCAACTCAATTGAGTTCTGAGCCATTCAAATCATTCTTTGGACTTTACATGGTATCAGAGCCTTGAGTGACTAACGTCTTCCATTTATTTTCTTATTTAATTAATTTTTTTTCTCTTCTTCCAAGCAATGGACTCCATTAAAACAATTGCTACTGCATCTTCCTCTTCATCTTTCATGGCTGGTCTGTTGTCACCTATTGGAAATATACAACATCATGTATCCATTAAATTGGATCGTGGCAACTACCTTACGTGGAAATCTCAGTTTCAACCAAAACTACATGCTCATGATCTTGGAGGCTTTGTTAATGGTTCCATACCATGCCCTCCAAGGTTTACTCAACATCAGATGGCACGTTCGCATCTGAATTTAATCTAGCCTTCCTAGCATGACAACGAAAAGATCAAATTATTTTGAGTTGGCTTGTTTCCTCCTTGACAGACAGAGTCTTAGCACACGTTTTTGGACTCTTCACTGCTAGAGAAGCATGGACAGCTCTTGAGAAAATGTTCTCGTCTCAATCACGGGCTCGTGTCATGCAGTTGAAGCTCCACCTGCAATCTCTTAAGAAAGGAAGCTTATCCATGACAGATTACCTACAACGAGCCAAGTCCCTAGCGGACTGTCTTGCAGCTGTTGCTTAACCTGTTCTAGACACTGATCTGGTTCTTTATATTTTGGGTGGTCTTGGCCTCCAATATGAAGCCTTTATCACGTCCAATTATTATAAGGTCAAAATTATCAAAGCACATCGGCACTTCGCTATCTGACCCAACCACATATCGTATCACTGTCGGTGCCTTGCAATATTTGTCTTTCACACGTCCCGATATTTCATTTGATGTAAATAAGGTCTGTCGATTCATGCATCAACCTACCAAGGAACATTGGACTGCAGTTAGTGCATCCTTCGTTATTTGAAGCATACTATTAAATTTGGCTTGCATCTTCATCGCTCATCTTCAGATGCCGATTGGGCAGGCTACCCCGATGATAGACGATCCACAAGTGGTTTCAACATTTTTCTGGGTCAAAACCTTATTTCTTGGAACGCAAGAAAACAACCTACAGCGGCACGGTATAGCACTGAATCGGAATATAAGGGACATGTTAATGCGGCTACTGAACTTACGTGGCTTCAGTCACTAATGGGTGAACTTGGTATTTTTTTTCAACTAGCCTCAGGTCTTATGGTGTGATAATCCGGGTGCCACTTATCTCACCTCCAACCCAATCTTAAATGCACAAACAAAACATGTTGAAATTGATTTTCATTTTTTTTGTGATAAAGTGGCAACGAAAGATTTAGATGTGTGGTTCATTTCAACTCAAGACCAAATTGCAGATATCTTTACCAAGGAACCTTGTTGTCATCGATTCGGTTTATTACGAGACCAGCTCCAAGTCCTACGGCCACTTCACTTGAGAGGGGATATAGAAGATAATCAACCCTTATTAGTTAGATAACATCTAATCTACTTATCTACTGTAAATTCAAATTTTAAACTTATTGGAAAGTGTTCAGCAAATGTTGGACTCTTGTATATCCTCATATATAAAATACAACAGCCAACTCAATTGAGTTTTGAGCCATTCAAATCATTCTCTGGACTTTACATGGTATTAGAGCCTTGAGTGACTAATGTCTTCCATTTTCTTTCTTATTTAACTAATTTTTTGTTTCACTTCTTCCAAGCAATGGAGTCCATTAAAACAATTGCCACTGCATCTTCCTCTTCATCTTTCATGGTTGGTCTTTCGTCACCTATTGGAAATATACAACATCATGTATCCATTAAATTGGATCGTGGCAACTACCTTCGGTGGAAATCTCAGTTTCTACCAATACTAAGTGCTCATGATCTTGAAGGCTTTGTTAATGCTTCCATATCATGCCCTCCAAGGTTTACTCAACATTAGAATGGCACGTTCACATTTGAATTTAATCCATCCTTCTTAGCCTAGCAACAACAAGATCAACTTATTTTGAGTTGGCTTGTTTCCTCCTTGACAGACAAAGGCTTAGCACACGTTATTGGACTCTCCACTGCTAGAGAAGCATGGACAACTCTTGAGAAAATTTTCTCGTCTCAATCACGGGCTCATGTCATGCAATTGAAGTTCCACCTGCAATCTCTTAAGAAAGGAAGCTTATCGATGGCATATTACCTTCAAAGAGCCAAGTCCCTAGCGGACTCCCTTGCAGCTCTTGCTCAACCTGTTCCAAACACTGATCTGGTTCTTTATATTTTGGGTGGTCTTGGTCCCCAATATGAAGCCTTTATCACGTCCAATGATTACAGGGTCAAAATTATCAAAGCACATTGGCACTTCGGTATCTGAACCAACCACATATCGTAGCACTGTGGGCGCCTTGTAATATTTGTCTTTCACAGGTCCCGATATTTCATTTGTTGTTAATAAGGTCTCTTAGTTCATGCATCAACCTACCAAGGAACATTGGACTGTAGTTAAGCGCATCCTTCGTTATTTGAAACATACTATTAACTTTGGCATGCATCTTTATCGCTCCTCTTCGGTGAGTTTATGGGCATTTTCGGATGCCGATTGGGCAAGCTACCACAATGATAGACAATCCGCAAGTGGTTTCAACATTTTTCTGGGTCAAAACCTTATTTCTTGAAACTCAAGAAAACAACCTACGGTGGCACGACATAGCAATGGATCAGAATACAAGGGACTTGCTAATGCGGCTGCTAAACTTACGTAGCTTCAGTCACTAACAGGTGAACTTGATATTTTTCTCAATCAGCCTCCGATCTTATGGTGTGATAATCTGGGTGCCAGTTATCTCACCTCCAACCCAATCTTCCATGCACGAACAAAAAATGTTGAAATTGATTTTCATTTTGTTCATGATAAAGTGGCGAAGAAAGATTTAGATGTGCGGCTCATTTAAACTCAAGACCAAATTGCCGATATCTTTACCAAGGGACTTAGTCGTCATTGATTCGGTTTGTTACGAGACAAACTCCACATCCTTCCACGGTTGCTTCGCTTAAAAGGGGATATAGAAGATAATCAACCCTTATTAGGTAGATAGGATCTTATGTAATTATCTGTTGTAAATTCAAATTTTAAACTTACTGAAAAGTGTCCAGCATATGCTAGACTCTTGTATATCCGCATATATAAAATACAACGGCCAACTCAATTGAGTTTTGAGCCATTCAAATCATTTTCTTAACTTTACACTCCCAAACTCAGTTATGGTTTTTCAAAGCAAGCGAGAAGATTGCAAAGTCTGGGATACTCTTACCAAAAACCTTTTCTTCTTATCCAATGCCTTGATTTGGGTCTCACTAAAAACCTTTTCTTCTTATCCAATGCCTTGATTTGGGTCTCACTTTTCGTGTTGGATCCTAATCCATGTCTTGGGTCTAAGACTCTAAATGCTTACCCACCAATTAGGTTTTAAGCCAAATTTAAGTATTTTCCTTTGTCCCTTCTTGTCCTTGTTTTTCATGCATTGAAGTTATCATTTGCCCGTGTCCAATTTTTTTTATTTTAGGTTCATGATACAAACAGTACTTAATAAATTATGAGTTTGATGTCATACAACTATTCCTTTATTTATATGATAATTGTTTACAATCTCTTTTCAACATAAACTATGCACATATATTGGCTCAAGCCAATAGACCCAATACAGAATAGTAAACTATTATAATTGTAGATATATATAACAACACAACTATTTTTTACTACGTGCATGGCACATCTGTTCTTCTACTAACCTGACCATCACTCTAACGACAGTACCTTAACCTCCATTGAAGCCACCCAGTACTCTAACCTCCATTGAAACGATTCAGCATAAGTATAACCAATCCTTCTTTGATATCATATTCATCAAGGCTACGCCCGTTTAGATTAAGTTGCTTCTTTTCAAACAGAAAATTTTAAAAATCCGCAAATACATTGAAGTTTAAATCAATCTTCTCCTTAAGAGAAGAAATGGTATCTTTTCCCTCCACCTCAAGGGTGGGTGCTGGTTTTTCCGTTAGGATCTAGCAGTGTTGAGTTGTGAGTGCTCAAAATAAAAGGTGAGCCGTTTGAATATATAGGTAGAAAATGATGTCATTTTCTATTTTAATAAAATCCTAGTTTTATTTAAAGCACTTATATAAGCCGAGGTAAAAGCAGCCTTAATGTCCTTGATTGTGATCTTCATTTTCCTGCAAAAGCACAACAATAAAACTGACGGTATAAGAACATGAATTAATACGATGTAGAAAAAATATATATTATAAAACTATATTAACGTGAATTAAAACGATGGAGAAGAAAAAATTATTATAAAACTATAAGCAGATGAATTAAAATGGTGGAGGAGAGAGAAATTACAACAGTGGAGGGAGAGGAACTTACCGAATTGCGAGTGTTCAAAGTGAAAGGTGAGCCGATTGATTACGTCATTTTTTTCTTTTAATAAAATCTTGGTTTTATTTAGGAATCTAAAGTTGCATGGACTACCAGATAGGTAATAATTATCTGTAGGCACAACTTTTGCAAGGCTTTCTTCATAGTTGTTTAAGATTCATGCTTCTGAGGTCGTGGGATGGCATTTGGGTGTGTTAAACAGGTAACTTGACCCAGTTGGTTTTTATTACTCATGTATTGGGTTCGGATTTTGTCAAGCCCGACCATAACCTGTTCCATTCCATTCAATTATATATATAAGGGTGCGTTTGGCCTGATTTGTGCTTTTGGATAAGCACTCATTGGATAAGTGGCTCAATGGAAGCACATATCCACAACAACAATAAACTGCGCATGGTAAATACATTTATTTAAATGCCATTAAAAAGGGTTGTGGGTAAAATAGATATTATAAAAATATTATTAAAATTTAGAAATAATAAATAATTATTTAAGTGATAAGAGAAGCTATTTTCAACAGCTTTTCCTTATGGGTTGCCTTCCTCTACTACTCATAGGTAAGCACTTACTCATTAAGTATTGCCAAGCACACTTTAAATTTTAAAAAGTATCTTAATAAACTATAAGCTGAAATAAGTACTTATATAAGCCTGGCCAAACACAGCCTAAGGGTATAAGGGTGGCTAATGACTATAGGATGGCTTAAAATTTGGTCGACCATGTGCATATATGTATTCATTCATGAACGTAACATATCAATCATAGCATATATCAAATATTTATATAAAATATATTCACCTTGAATTGGTTCGGTTCAATTTATTTTAGAGGTACACGCAATCAAGATGGGGTTTCGGTTTCATTTTTGTTTCGAATCGACCCACTTACACCCTATATATTTACAATAACTTGTCTAATGGATTTTTTTTCTTTTTCTTTTTTTAGTTATTTGATGATGAACTTTATCTAATGAATTTCTTTCAATGTCTTTTTTGTGTGTAGAGTGTTGGTTGTCGACACCGAGGACAATTGTTGTCCGGATATAGGCTTACAAACTCCGTTAGCGTAAGGTTTGATACTGGAGACAAAAGTCACCCATTTACAAGTTTACTAAACTCATTCTAAGAGGGTAAAAATAGGCGGGACAAGATTTGTGAGTTTATATGATGCATTTGTAATTCAAGCATGCATTTATTATGGCGTACAAAAAGCAATATTGAAAATAAGCAAGTGATATATCATAAACAAGACACTAACATGCTTTGAATGAAGAAAGAGAACTGACTACTATCATGCTTGAAAAAGAAATAAGCAAATAATAAAATTAGAAGAAAGGTGCATGCTTAGTTTACACTTTTAACATAATTAATCAAATATGATAATAAGATAGAAAAAACATGATTAAGAAGAAAACTATGAAGATAAGTACAGATGAATAGAGTAACAAGAAAGAAAAAGGAAACAACTTGGACTTAAAGAAAATGACTATATTATAAAGTGAGAAAAAAAAAGACAAAATGTGTGAAAATCAAGTATTCCAAAAAAAGAAAAAAACCAAGCAAAAAGAGAATTTCATTTTCCCATTGGTTGGGAAGAGAAACAATTTTTTCTTGGTTTGATTTTATATCAATAGACATCAAATCAAATCATCATTATATGTATTGAAATAAAGTCAAAATATTATAAGTAAAAATAGAGTTGCTCACATTCCCATAGGTATAAAAAAAGAAGGACTCTTATCTTATTGTATAGAAGATAAAAAATGAAGATAAAAGACTAAATAATACATGATGAAGAAGAATGTATGAAAAAGTAAAAGACTAAAACTATAAATATAATAATTTAAAGAAAATGCCAAGGTAGAAAATACCTCTTTGTTGCTTGAAGTTGTTAGACTCTCTTAGATGCTTCACTTGAATCTTTCTTCTCTTCAAAAATGAGTTGGCAAACTTGGGTTTTGTTCTTTCTTTTTGAGACTTTTCTAGACTATTTCTAGGAATTTCTAAAAAGAAAGGAAAGAGTTTCTCTAAGACCCAAATGGAAGGCTTGAAGGTGTGTTGAGATGGGTGAAGAGAGGGGGTATTTATAGGCTAAGGGTGAAGGTCTTGGGTTAATTTTGAGATTTTGAAAAGGGTAGTTAGTCTTTTAGGTGGGATAAAGTTTCATAATAACTATCTTTTATAGATTTACACTTTAAATAATGAAAAAAGGTTAAGGATAGAAGTGTAAATATCAAGGGGTTATGTGATGAAATGAGTGGATGGTATAAGTGGTAATAAATAGTAGGTCAAGGGTCATTGACCAAAACTTCTCACATTATGGATGGTAGATACATTTGTCTTAGAACCTCAAAAAGTGATGCTAAAAAGGTGAAGGACTTGAGATGGTTGTATGATTTGATGGGTCAAAGATCAAAGGCCAATGCTAATCTCAATATGGAATGTAGACCACATCTTTCTTGGGTTATAAGAAGAATGCCAAAAGTATGAAAGGCTTAGGATGTGTGTGATGAAGTGGATTGGGTTTGTTTTTTTGTATTCTTTTTGAGCCAATTATTTGGATTGGACTTATCTTAAGGGACTTGGGTTGTGGATTGGGGTAAACAAGTACTTGGGGAAAGTGTATGGACTTTATGGAATGGGTTACACCAAAATATAGGTTTTCATTTAATTAAAAAGTCAATTAATAGAAAACCCATTATTAACATATTTAACCAAATGGGCAATTATTATGACAGAATTTAAATCGTTTGATCATATGTGTATCGTAGGCCTTTATAAAGGTTGATTGTCATTCGTTTAAAGAGGATTCAAGTAAATTGTCCAAAATTAAATGTCTACACTCCCACTTTCACCATAACATCGGACTCACGCCAAAACCCCGAGACGTTGGAATTATGCCGAAAATTCGTCGATTCTCTCTCTTTTCTTTGTCGTTGAAGAATTCTCTCGACGGACTCTCCATTGTCTCTCGGACATCCATCTCTCTTGTCTGAATCTCTCATCATACAGGAATATATTATCGGGTTTTTTCATGGTACCCATCTATTAAAAATTTTGATATCTTTCTCTCTCATCAGAATCTCTTCATCACGATGGAATCTATTATCGGGCATAAAATTTTTTCCCAACTATGAATCGAACATTTTCCTCACTGTCACTGAAGATGAAAGCTTGGGTTTTGTTGTCCTTTAAAAATTCCGCAAAATTATATAATAATCAAAAATAGATTCTCGTTATTTTGCAGTTTATTTAATTAATTGAATTTGGGTTGACAAATTTTGGATAATATCTTCTTTCTTCTTATATTATTACAATGTCCGTAGCACCCAATGCTGTGCATCAAAACCATATTCAGTTTGCCCTGGAGAGAGGAATTCCTCTATGACTTATAGTCCCGGGTTCAAAGAGGCTCCCTTATCCAAGCAGATCATTTGAACTTCCAATGATGTGCATCAAAACCATATTCAGTTTGGCATGGAGAGAGGAATTCCTCTATATCTTTGTGTCCTAGCACTACAAAATGAATAGGATGTAGTGGCGGACATTTAGTCTCGATCACAAACAACCGCTACTAAAAACGGACTACTCCAGCGGTCAACAAAACCGACACTGAATAGCATCAATTAGTAGCGGTCTTTCAGATTGCCGCTGCAATAAAATGATATACAGTGGCGGTCAGGTCGAAACCGCGACTAAAGGTACAACCTTTAGTAGCGGCCACGTTAGTGACCGCTACTAAAGCTTTCATTTCCAAAATCGGCCTTTCTTCTTTCCCGCTGGCCTCTCTGTTTCCCTCCTCGTTTTTCCGCCACTTCCACTGTTTCCCTCTCCCTCTCTATCTGTTTCCTTCTTCAATTTCCTCTTCCATCGTCACCCATTTGATTACCTCTCTCTCACTCATTCTAAACAGACTGTTACCCTCTCCGTCTCCGTTTGCCTCTTCGAAGAAATCAATACATACACGGCGAAACCGCAGTCCCTCTCCAGTTCCCTCTTCCATTCACCCCTTCCATTCTCTCTCTCTCACTCAATCTTCTATTTTGAAGCCCTAATAGGGGTTTTTTGGATTTTTTGATCGTGTTCACTCAGTAACTCCGACGAGGTGTAGTTAAGTTTCTTTCGGAAGTCACCGGAATTGTCCACGCTCAGCAATTGCTTTCGAAAGTCACCAGAATCGTCCACGCTCAGCAACTCCGACGAGGTATATTTTTTTCTCTTATTTAGATTTTGATTCTCCCTTTATAATTATTCACTGTTATTATATAAGTGCATTTGAAATTTAGAAGTGGATATGAAAACTGGGAATGGGTTTCTGGGTTTGGATCTATGTGCAAGATATGGAAGTGTATTAAAGGGTTTTGGGGTGTGAATCTGCTTGTCCTATTTTTTTGGGTTAGGTAGAGATTGCAAAATCTAGGAGCTTTATTGAGTTTATTTGTGTAACCAATGTTTGATTTATGTTCTTGATTTGGGTTTGAGGAATAAATTCCAATGTTCTAGAAGAGCAAGAGAAGCTTTAAGTGGGGAAAATCAAC
>JAUPMG010106947.1:0-12128 GCA_031762675.1 Pachysandra terminalis | reverse complement strand
TTTACATCTATAAAGTATGCATGTTCTCCCCTAGGGAACATGGATGATAAACCCCCTCAGAAGCTATACACGCGCCCATACAAGTGTATAATCCATTGGAGTCCATCATGCACATTCCTATGATGACTCACAATAAATAATTCTTTGGTTCATTCTTTGTATGCAATGTCATGATCTTTCAAATCATCATCCCAAGAAATGGTTGGTACAATACACATGAAATGCAATGCATGCTATTGCAATTATCATCGCTGGATGTCCACGCTAGATCCCTACCTAGGCTAACCAATGCACCTTTATATAGATCACATGGTCCAATTCTGGCTAACGGCACGCTCAGTAGATTCTGTGTGTACAACACAGTTTTAGGGCCTTAAACCCATGGGATTCTCTTATCCCACCATCATTTTTTATCTTGGGAATGCATCCGGGGCATCTCTCAGAACTCTCCCCCGTGGCATATCCCACCTCACAATTATCCAACAAATTACCCACATCACATATGCATATATTCTATCCTGATATATGTATATGTGATTAGGTCCTCACTCATATATATATATATATGTGTGTGTGTGTGCAGTATTCCGGGTCAAAGGGGTAGCTAATCCCTCACCCAAGTCATCTTTGACTTATTTCCATTCCTTTATGGACTTCAATGTTTCATCACTCTTTGGCACTCTTCTTTGATTCCAATCATTCTCACATCTTCCATTTGGTTCTCATCATGAAGAATCCAAAGTCCGATCGGGTCATTTTATTACCCTTCAAGACCCTTAATGCATGAATAACCCATCTTATGCAAGTCCTCATTACACAAACTACATGTTATGCATACACATATAAATCTCACATAAACATCTAATAATATGCCATACTTTGCATTTGAGTGAATATATCACATGTCATTAGATATGAAGAGTTCTGAACACATATACATAATTTCCACATGTAATAATTCATCCATTTCAATTATAAATATAGAATGTATAAGTCATATTATTCATGCTCATAAATTATCATCTTCATTAGCTTACTTTTGTTCCTGTCGATATACCGTATCCCCACCGACTAGGTTGCCGACGGTGTCAGTGGACCTTGCCGGTGGCACCGGTGAACCCCAAAACAACAAATATAGTTTCTGTCGATGGCTAAATCGGTATACCGGTCTAGACCCCAATGGATGTTGCACAAAGATGGCTAGTTCGGTGCGCCGACCCCACTGTCGACAAAACCTCAAGCAAATTTCAAATCGTCAGCAGTCCTCGACGTTATATAGTCATGGCTGCCGACCATGTATAAACACTTGGCGTATAGTCTGTCGGTGGACCCCGACGGTATACCGTCAGGTGCCCTTGACGAAACACGAACGTACATTTTTCTGGGTTTTCTTGGTAGAATTAACTCCTTACACATGGATTCTAATTCTCAATCAATAGAATATACTTAATCACACTACTTGTCACGAACCAAACTTAAAGATCTCATTGGAGTCCCTAAATTTAGTTTGTAACTCTCACCCCATATCCAGATGGGAGTGGATAAACGATATGTAGCCAAATCATTAACTTTAAGAAGGATTTTATATAAAATTAGGTATGAGAAAGTAATGTTATAAAAATAATATCCATCCGTAACATCTTTCAAACTGAAAACAACAGAAGTGAAATAAAACTAGTCGCATGCTTTAAATCAAATCCCTATTAACTAACCTATCTAACAAAGTACTGAAATTACATTGAATAAAACCCTACTACAAGATCTAGGAAAAACATCGAATAAAACTCTAATTATTGGTAAAATATTCAAGTCATTCTTGTTCACCACTTTGGTCCTCATGGTTCATGTGTCCATCAACTATACGTCCTGAAATATGTTGTGCTCGAAAGCGTCAGCTACACTTAGCTCAGTAAATAAAAGAATCGAACATGGTTTATAATTTGAAGTATGGCCAAGGCTCACTCTTCAATAATAGTTAGTATAAGTAACGAATTATAAGAGTCAATATGTTTATAATGTGCGCTGAAAGTGTAATCTGATGCAATGCAAGTAATTAGTAAGATATAATATTCAATGTAATGGGTGATTCAATTATTAATGCATACTGTGCACCTAACAAGTATATTCACCACGTGTGATTGAACAAACAAATCTAATATGCAATGCGGGTTCCTGTATAGCATTCGTTCAATATATATTTCACACCCGATCAAACCCTAGCTAAACAAGATAATATTATCTCCCGAATACACGACCATAATAGGGGTTATTCCATGTGCGCATCATAGTTTTAAGGATTTGCTACCTAAAGGTTCCAATTTCCTCACTTTATTTTCGATCACGGGAAAAATCCCAGGGCTTCACCAATGTGAAATGTTCCTTGTGAATCATACCTAAACAGATTTTCACTCGATCATCCATCCAACCAAACAAGCATTTGTCTCGTCAGACAAGAATCAAAAATAGGTATATTGGGATAGCTAGTCCCTCAACTCCAGAAATAAGTATGCATAATTCTCCTCACCTACTGTGATTTCCAGATCATAGCAATCCCCTTATAGTCCTTAAAAATTTAGTAGTATGAATTTACATGCAAAGGCTGTAGACCCATAAACCAAATTCATGGTCTTAAGGCTAATGATATGCAAGTGATGATTGTGCACATTAACCGATCCGTCTTGGACCAGACGAGTTGGGTTTTAATTTTTTTTAATTGATTAAGAACGTCCGAATCGGTCCGATCCAGAGTTGGATCGGCGATCCAACTTGGGATGATCCAACTCGGGATCGGACCGAGACGATACCCGAGTCGAGACTGAGTTTAAATACACGTGTATTATAGTCACAATCAATACAAGTCACAGGCACAAACCTTTTCATAAGGCCGGGCTAACCTCCCTACCGGATCCCGAGGAAAGGGTAAATCCCTGGGCCAAATATAAAGTAGACCCCTTTCAAAGTTCATAAGGTAGGGATAACCCCTTATCGGATCCCGAGGCAAGGGTAAATCCCTGGGCTAGATATAAGGTAGATCCCTTTCAAAGGTCATGAGATAGAGCTAACCCCCTTACCGGATCCCGAGGCAAGGGTAAAACCCTGGGCCGGATATAAGGTATACCCCTTTCAAAGGTCATGAGGTAGGGGTAACCCCCCTACCGGATCCTGAGGCAAGGGTAAATCCCTGGGCCAGATATAAGGTAGACCCCTTTCAAAGGTCATGAGGTAGGGCTAACCCCCTACCGAATCCCGAGGCAAGGGTAAATCCCTAGGCCGGATATAAGGTAGACCCCTTTCAATGGTTATGAGGTCAGGCTATCCCCTGCCGGATCCCGAGGTAAGGGTAAACCCCTTACTAGATATAAGGTAGACCCCATTCAAAGGTCATGAGGCTGGGACAACCCCCGCCGGATCCCGAGGTAAGGGTAAACTCCTTACAAGATATGAGACCCCTCTCAGGAAGGTCCAGATCTCCACCCTTAAAGCCAAGGGTGTTAGCCCCTCTCGCTAAAAGGAGGGGCGGTTTCCTGATAGTCCACCAAGGTAAAATGCCTGAGTATTGGAGAGATTGTTGCCTCATCCCGCGGCACAGATTGAAGGTTAAAACACGCATAATTCAAACTCGAGTCTCCCGCTCCACAATTCTCAATCATTGTACGACCTTGGTCCAAGCAATCATTGCACGACCTTTGGTTCCAATAGGAAAAGGAGGCGGGGAAAACCAAGAACCCCCCTTTGTACAGAAAAGGGCCGGCATGTCAATCCCATTGACAGCGGAAGCCCATACGGGCGGCGCTTAGATTTGACTAATCTACGGGCCCGCAATCATTACCGTTTTAGGCCAATCAAAAAAGGGGAAAACCAAAAGTAAAGGTTACTTTTGGAGAGGAAAAGAGTTATAGAAGGCCCAACTCTCTCTGAAATAGCCATTAGAACTCTGCAGCTTCTCTGACACTCTCCTGAGTTTATTCTTCACATCTCGACCCTCTTCCTTTTTGTTAACAAAACCAACCTCACTCTGGAACTGCCACCCCGTGGTTTAGGCTAGCGTGAGACAGGTAACCAGACCAGTTAAACCCAGGATTTGGTAAGCCTCTCAGGTGCTGACACCTGTGCATTTTCTTAGGTCAGGTAAACCGGCTTAGGCTACCATTTGGGGATCAACATTTTGGCGACTCCGCTGGGGACCTGTTTTGTTTCCCTACCTTGTGTGTTTTAATCTTGAGTGTTTTTAGTCCCATAGTCGGGATCACATTCCAGAGAAATATGCAGTGCTTTCCCTCAAAGACGAGCCAAGGTCATTCATTTACCAGCGACCCGGACGGTCTCCAGCTGGATGGAGAGCTACCCCTTGAAGCTCCAACTCCACCCCGTAAGTCTCCCTTCTTGACTCCGCTGCCTCCGAGCGCTCCTCACCCAGAACTTCAGGCCCCTAATTCTATTTCTTCTATTGCTGATACGCTCTGGCTCATGCAGCAGCAACTCATGGTCATGACAGCGTAGCAGAGCGCCAGCTAGCAACCCACCACTCCTCAGGCACCCCAACAGCCTTCCACGTCTCAGGACGACACAGTGAGGCCCGTGAAGGCCATGCCAGATCTAAGGTGACATCCCCATGCCCTCCCCAAGGAATGCAATCAATTTTGACCCTTGGTCCTTTCACACTTGGGCGTTTATTTGATTAGACCCATCAACCTCCGGAGCAGGAATGGGCATGAGTGGATCTTGGTGGGCACTGAGTATTTCACCAAGTGGGTTGAGGCCGTCGCATTATGGAGAGCGACCAGGGAGGCAGTTGCACAGTTCATCCGGGAGTGCATTATCTCCAGATCTGGGCCGCCCTAGAGAATCATCACAGATAACGGCTTGTCTTTCCTTAATAGAAATGTCTGGTTGTTGCTAGCCGAGTACCGGGTTACATATCTAAAGTCTACCAGGTATTACCCTCAGGGGAATGGCCAGGCCGAGGCTATAAACAAAACCCTTATCAAGCTACTAAGTAAAATGACCTATAATCATCAATCCCGATGGAACGAGTATTTACCGAAGGCCCTTTGGGCCTACTGGGTCTCGAAGCATTGCGCGACCTAGGCTACCCCCTTCTCACTGGTTTGTGGAACGGATGCCATGCTTTCGGTTGAGCTGCAAGTCACCTCGGCACGGGTGTTACAGGCAGCCGGGATCGATTGGGACACTCATGACATAGCTGCAATCCAGATGCATGAACTGGACAGCCTTGATGAAAGATGTGAGAAGGCCTTTGTCTGTAATCAACAATATCACCAAGTTATCACTAAGGCCTATCAAAAGATGTGAGAAGGCCTTTGTTATGCACGAATTTTGTGGTTCGAGCGGAGCAACACTATTAAACCTAAGTTCGCGCCCCGGTGGGACGGACCCTTTCAGATTATTTAGGCTTATGTCTCCAGTTATTACAAGATTTTATCTTTTGAGGATGACGCCCGGGAAGAGCTGGTGAACGGCAAGTGGTTAAAACATCATTGTTATTAAGCTTGTAAACAAAGGAAAAAAAATGAAGTTTCATTCATCTGCTTTCAATATATACAACTCCCTCGGGAGCAAGCTAGTTAATACAAAGTGGTCGTCTATAAGTGGAATAGAATTCAGCTAATGAAACGCCTCATCTTTCTGCTCTTCCGTTTGCTGCCCTCGGTTCTCTATCCCCCGGAGTTCTTCCTCTCTCTCAGCGAGAGCCAGCCGCAGAGCCGTGATCTCTTCTTGTTTCTTCTCGCTGGCCTGGATCAACAGAGAGATGGTAATGGCGTCCTTGGCAATGCTGCTTTGGAGCCCGAACCTCCGCATCTGCCGGGCTGTGACTTCTTCCAGGTTGGACAGGTGATCTCTCAGCCAGTCCAATTTGAAGCCCAAGTCTCCCAGCCCCGGAGACGCTCGCCTTCCATGCCTCGAGCATGTCCCTCGTCAAAGACTCGAACCCGGTCCTTGAGATGGAATCCAGTAGGGAGCACAACTCGACGTAACCTCCACTGCGGACCCAGGTCAGAGGAACCTTCTCCTTGTCTGAGACGTCTCCATAAGTCCAGAAGATGACTTCCATCCAGTGCACTATCTCCTCGGGAATGTATTATCCTTGGAATTGTGAGAGGGCATGGTATCTGTTTGGGTCGGTCTTTTGCTACTTCACTGGCCTTGATGGAGTGGATGGCGCGGGATTGGCAACCGGAGAGGGGAGGAGCGGCCCATCCGGGACAATGGCTCCCGGGGGTGATCCAATCTTCCACAACCTCCGTCGGAGAGGGGGCCAGGTCCTCTGGGGTCTCTACGATCGTGAGGACCAGGGTTGGCACCCACTCCGCCTCCTGAGCTGCCACCCGGGGGGTATCCAATACGTCTGCGACCGGGACGGGAGGGGAGTCAGTAAAGATGGCCACTTCCGGATCCTTCCCCTCATGCTGCTCTCCATTTAGATTCCCGGGTGGACTCGCAGCTCCAACATCCCTCACTTGGCCCTGGGCCCCGGACTCAGCAACGGCTCTGACCTCAGCTTCCACCTTGACGAAGACCCGTGTGGTCTCAGCAGCCGCGGCCCAAGTGACAGCCTCCAGAGAATCATCCTCAGTTGTAGATTGCGCAGGAAGCTCTATCCCCGACTGAGAGTCGGAGTCATTAGAGTCGGGGTCCCCCATTCCCAACTCCTCATCCCTCTGGACACCCCCGGCCTCCGATCTGTCTCCCCTAGGAGTCGGGCAGTCCTCGAGCTCGAGAGGGATGCGGGCGGGCTTGACCGGGGGATCTCCCGCCTCCATCTAGTAATCACTCAGCTCCTTGATCATGGCTGAGGAGGTCATCCGGGAGGGAGGGGGATGACCCTGGACCCCCGACCTGTGTTTATCCCGCCCAGCCATAACCTTCGTCTCCAGCGCGGGCCTAGCAGATCTTTCGAGGGTTGGTGCGGTGGCCTCGTAGATTTCATCCCCCATCTCCAAAAGCGACTGGGCCAGATCCTGGAAAAGGAAAGGTCAGCAACCCTTTGAAAGAAGGCAACAGAGCCGGCCCTCTGTGGCCGGCAGGCATAATAAGAGAACAATTCTTACCAAGGTCAGTTGGTTGCCTTTTCCTTTGATCCCCACCTCCCTCTGGATCCACAGGAAGATGCTGAGGGTCCGGGGAGGGTGATCGCTGGCGCCCCCCGGTGCGGCTGCAGGCCCTAACAAAGAGAACCGACATTAGTAATCTCGCCCCCGGTAGAAAAAATGAGATGTATAAAAAAGTGCCAGGGCGTACTTTGAGAAAGGCGCTCCCCAGCAGGCGCAAGAACTGAGGCCAGTGGGGCGTCAACCCCGAGTCTATCCGCGACCGGGACATGATCATCAAAAGAAAACAGTCAAGCACAACCCATGCGCGATATGCTCTATGGTAGGTTGACGAGGACGGTTACCTTCTTTGGAGGCCTTGGGGCCTTTGCTCGTCCTTTCCTGGCTTCTTTCCCTCCCGAGACTTCTTGGGGGAATCCGGGAGGGTGATGACCTTGAGAGAAGCTGCCTTGGCAGCGGCTGGGACGCCCTTCCGTTGAGAGAATTAAATTCTACCATGTTTTTAGCACAAGGCAGCTAAGCGCCACTAAATCACAGTGTAGTTTACCTTTGCAGAGGGCTTGGAGGCCCCAGGTGAACCCACACTACTCAGTTTTCGCCCCCGGGGAGGGGAGCTGGGTGGTGGGGGATCGCCATTGTGACGAGCTCTGGAGAGGCCTCATCCTCGTCCAGGGCCATTACCCCAGAAGCCCCTACCTCGGGGTGGGCCACGGCAGGAGCTGCTGTATGCTCGTATGTTTGGAAGCCGAGCTCGAAGTGGTCGACCAGGGGATTCACCTTGGAAATCCCCTTGGACTCCCCACCTTTCTTCAACCTCGTATCCTGGGCGTCCACAGAAGGCACTGTCGGGACCGGGGGCAGCTCGTTGAAGATGGCAGCCTCTTTGAGCAGCCGCTCCCACAGCTCCAGCCACGCGCTTGTGGTCCCTCCCTTCTTGCCTAGCAGGGTTGTTTCCACCGCATCCCAGGTGTCCAGATGCTTCACCCGATCCACCAGGGTGAACCTCTCACCAACCTCCCGAGGTTTGGGGACAGAAGAAATGTTCACCCGGGGGACCGCCTGGTCCAGCCCAAACTGGAGAGCCATCTGGTCCAGGTTGCAGGCCATGAGGTACGGAGTCAGCGCCTCGACCCCGCCCAGGACATAGCCATGGTGAATAATCACCAGGTACGCCTGCATCTTCTGGGGGAGCTCATGTCACGCTGGCACCAGGATGAGCTCCCCCCTTCGAAGTTGGCCACGATGCTCTGCACCACTCCCTTGGTACAGACGAAACTCAAACTCCATCTCCTGGTCTAGAATGAAGGAGATGCCCATGTCGGTTCTGGGGCGCTCCTCGGACCAGAAAGCCACCTGGGGTAGGGGACCTTGTCCCCTGCGATTTCTGAGTCCTCCTGGAATTTTGCGGGGGCGTAGCTGGGGTAATGCTTGCAAAGGAACATTTGGCGGAAGCCCGCGTCCACCACTATCTCGATGACGCGTTCACCCCGGGCCCGGGGCTGGTCTGCTGCCAGCAAGTCCAGGCTCTCGTACAAGCTCCCCAGGAACAAGGGAGCCAAGGGGACAGTCACGCCTTGCGCCAGCTTGATGGCTATCCTCAGCATGATCTCGTTCACCTTGTCGTCAGGGAAGCTCGACAGCACGTAATGGGATAGCCACAATGTGATGAAGGCCTCAAGGCTCGCTGGGCTAGCCTTGCCCTCGCCATCCACGACGTAGAGGGTTTTGATTGAGCAGTCGATGACCTCCTCCCGCCAGAAGTAGCGGATCCACCCTTGATTGGTGCGCCTCTTACCCAGGGTGCCCACGATGAACCCGGTCTTGATTACCAGTCTTCTGGCCCACTCCCGGAGACCGCTTATCAGCACGGCCTCAATTGCCTTCTCCTCCTCAGAGAGCCAGACGTGTGTTGGGTTCTGACTCCCCAACACTTATAAGCAGGCCAGGACCTCCACATCCTCCAGGGTGGGGGTGATCTCCCCAAAGGCAGTAAGAAATGTATGGGCGCGCGGACTCCACCTCACCACCAGCTCTCGTAGGCTGTCATTGTTATGGAAGACGTCGAGCAGTGACACCCGAATCGCGTCATGAATACCGACCTGTTTCAGCTTCTGGCTCCATTCCCGGTTGGCTAGCACCGAGCCGGCATCAGTTCTCATAGCCATTGAGAACGCCCTGATGGGACCTGAAGCCAACAGAGGAGCAAGGATAATCCCCCCTCGAGATATGAAAATAGGGGACGTCCTTGAATACCTTACAGTTCTCTTCCAAATCCCCAGGAAATTTTGGGTAAGGGTTGCATAGAGCTCCTCTGCCCTTCAGAACCGGCGGAATCAACTATTGTGCTCCTAGCCAGAACTCCGAGGTTTCTCGGGGAGATTCGAGAGAAACACCACTCTCGGAAGCCTCGATCTTCTTCTTCCCCAAACTCTTCACAGGCACCATTTCTTCAGAAAAGATTAAAGGAAGAGGTTGCAGAAAGCTCTTGGAGGTTGAAGAAGATAAGTTGCAGAGAGTTTGAAGATGCAGGAAGGAGATGAGGTGTAGGTAACCTGGACTCCAAGCTGTTCATCCCCTTTTAAACAAGGGAAATGATGAGGTTGCACGGGGCTTGTCAAACAACGGCTTGGAGGGTATCGAGACAGCAAAACGGTAGCTCAACCCCGACACAACACCTCAACCCACATTTAATGTTACTTCTCCAGCACGCTTGAGAAGGCCATGCGACGGTTGCCTTTTTTCAACGGCTCCACATCTCGGCCAATCATAAGGGAGGTAAAGGCTGCAATAGATCCCTACGCCAAGATTTGCGCTCATAACTCGTCTTGTCAGCACCTTTTAAGCGCAAGGGGACTAATGATGACCGCATTTCTTGTAAATTCAAATTGAGGCAGTGCCTCCGCGACACGTGGCACTGATTGGGGAGCTGCCAAGTCACTGGCACAGAGATTTTCTAAGGCCGGGCCAGCCCCCCTATCAGATCCCGAGGTAAAGGTAAATCCCTGGGCCGGATATAAGGTAGATCCCTTTCAAAGGTCATGAGGTAGGGCGAACCCCCTACCGAATCCCAAGGCAAGGGTAAATCCTTGGGCCGGATATAAGGTAGACCCCTTTCAAAGGTTAAGAGGCCAGGCTAACCTCCGCCAGATCCCGAGGTAAGGGTAAACCCCTTACCAGATATAAGGTAGACCCCTTTCAAAGGTCATGAGGCCGGGCCAATCCCCATCGAATCCTGAGTTAAGGGTAAACCCCTTACCAGATATGAGACCCCTCTCAGAAAGGTCCGGATCTCCACCCTTAAAGCTAAGGGTGTTGACCCTCTCGCCAAAAGGAGGGGCGGTTTCCTGATGGTCCACCAAGGTAAAATGCCTGAGTATTGGAGAGATCGCTACCTTATCCCGGGGCACGGACTGAAGGTTAAAACACGTGTAATTTAAACTCGGGTCTTCCGCTCCACGGTTCTCAATCATTGTAAAACCTTTGGTCCAAGCAATCATTGCACGAACTTTGGTCCAAATAGGAAAAGGAGGCGGGGAAAACCATGAAAGGGCCGGCAGGTCAATCCCATTGACGGCGGAAGCCCATATGGGCGGCGCCTGGATTTGACTAATCTACGGCTTGCCTGCAATCATTACCGTTTTAGGCCAATCAAAAAAGGGGGGATCAAGAAACCCTTTCAGGAAAGGGGGCCAGAGAAAACGTCCCATCAGCCCGGGAGGACGGCGGAAGTCCACTTAAGCGGCTGGTAGGATTGGTTAAAGCTTTGGGCCACACTCTCAGTCTATCCCACAGTGACAGGTGTCCTCCTAGCATTCGACATGCTCGATACTTGTTACTCGGTGAGAGGGCTCGACGAAGGGTGGAAGGCTATAAAAAACTTCACTCCCCAAGAGTAAAGGTAGCTTTTGAAGAGGAAAAAAGTTACAGAAGGCCCAACTCTCCCTGAAATAGCCTTAGAACTCTGCAGCTTCTCTGACAGCTTCCTAAGTTTCTTCTTCCCATCTCGGCCCTCATCCTTTTTGTTAACACAACCCTTCAAGGAAACCTCACCCTGGAATGGCCACCTCGTGGTTTAGGCCGGCGTGAGACAGGTAACCAGGCCGGTTCAACCCAGGATTTGGTAAGCCTCGCAGGTGCTGACGCCTGTGCATTTTACTTAAGCTAAGTAAACCAGCTTAGGCTACCATTTTGGGGATCAACAATCCTACCCATATTTTTTTAAACCCTTTAATTACCAAATATTCTAGGCATTGGGTTGACCCATGCGATCCTTTTCGCATCCTCGTAGCTGATGGCACTCTTCTTTCACCCAAAGGGAAAACCACAGGAGTGAACTTAATCTTCAAAGTTACATATTTTCCACTGATTACTTACTCTTGGCTATAAATGGCTGTGATATTATTTTAGGTGCACAATGGCTATGTTCTCTTGGTTCCATTCTATGGAATTTCTCGAACATGTCCATGTCTCTCACCCTTGATGGCTGCACATATAATTTTCATGGAGACGTTATACCTTCCACGTACATAGCTGAATGCCACATGATGCAAAATCTCTTATGACATGCGAAGTCTGGGGTTGTGGCCCAATTACCATGGGCGTGTTTGGTAATGCTTCTTCGGGCCCTAGAAGTGATTCCTAAGCCCAAAAGCGCTTTAAATAAATAAATAAGCGTTTGGTAAACTCAAGTGAAAAGCGATTCCACATGAATCGCTTCATCCAAACATTGAAATTTTTGAAGCTACTATTTCCTACTTCTAAAATCACATTTGCGGGAATCAATTTGAGGTTTTAATAAAATGTCTTATGGTCTTATATGCCTCTTTAAAAATTTTAAAATACTTATTTACCCATGTTATCTTCACAAACAAAACTCCTACTGAATATAGATTTCCTACTCTACAGAAGCTTCTCACAAATCTAATTTGGAAGTGCTTTTTCAATAGGTGTTTACCAAACATCTTTTATTCCTCTGAAGCAGTTCTTATGAAGGGCTTCATGAGAATAAATTTTAAAGGAATCGCTTCTTCTTCCCAGAAGCAACGCCAAACACAGACC
>JAUPMG010106936.1:0-12128 GCA_031762675.1 Pachysandra terminalis | reverse complement strand
ACAATCCTTAGGATGCCATCACAGGAATCCTTTCCAAGGTAACATGTATAATATCGCATGTTAACACAACCATAAAACAGTCTACATATCGTGTCATAAGTATCAAATAATCATACCCATTAAAATTTAGGAAATATTCCAGCACACAAGATCCACCAAACAACCAGATTTTTGATTCCCCATCAACTTAGTACTCAAATATGATCGTGGAACCCATCAAAAGCACAATTTTTTACGTACAGGAAAGTGTTTCTACTTATGGTCATATATAATTTATATGTAATCACTTCTTTTATAGTTATATATAATCGCTCAAGCAAATGTACATACTCTTTACACGGCTCATATCAAAAATATCCGACATGCTAAACATCAATAAGGAAGATGACCCTAAAATCTGGTATATGATTTATGGATCGAATCATATATATGTATATAAATTCTATTTTGGAATACAATTAAACAACACCTATATATGTAATTAATATATACATAAGATCGACACCTATCCATATATAGTAGATTTTGTTTCAAAAATCAATAAGAGACGTCACCTATTTATATATATATATATATATGTAAACGTGATTCTTTTCAAACAAATATATGGTTTGCCCTTTACAAGCTACCTGGAATAGAATAAGAACTAAAAGAAAACCAAATCCGTTAAAGGGATTACACAATTAAAAATAAGGATCCAGTGTTAACACAACAAGCAGATTTTTCATCTTTTGGTATTAATCGATTCAAAGAGATTTCAATTAAAAGAAAAGAAACGATTTCTTTAATTAACGATTCCTTAAACATGAAAATTATAACATGAAATTTGTAGAAGGTTCACATCTAAATTTACATCACATAATCAAATATCATATACATGTTATAGAAACAAAGTTTAATATAGATTAACAACCAAATAACATATTTAAACATGAATTTTATTCATTGATGATTGCTGAAATTCCATTAAGACTATACAGGATTACAACTTACTGTTATTCTTGATCCGACGTCGACTTTAACGTCCTCTTCCCTTTCAAATCTCAACCCAGCCACCAACAATTTCTCTTTTTAAAAAAATCAAACATTTTCTTTCTTCCTAAAGTGCTAAACACGATCTCTCATTTTTCCCAAATTAGTTAGAAACCTTATCTCTTCATATCCTCACCAAATTAGAAACATTCTAATCTAGTTCTAACTAGTCTTAATTACTTATCTCAATCCAAATCTAATGGATTACATGTCTACTTCTAATTCTAATAAGTTTTAGTTTTGTTAATTACACTATACTCCCTCAAAGTTTCATCTAATACAACTTAACCCCAACACTAGCCCATAAGCCCATTAAACTAATTAGTCAAGCCCAATAACTTAATCAATTAGTGTGCCATACCTCCAACTCAAAGTCCAACCCAATTTAAAATTAGAAAATTACAACATACTCCCCCAACTACTTTATTAATTACATTTTGACCCCAATTCCATAATTCAATTACAATACATCACTTAATTATTAATTAAGTATTAAATCTGGGTTAGGGTCGCTACAACCTTCCCCCTAAGAGAAATTTCGCCCTCGAAATTAAGCAATGTTAAGTTTCTAGAATTTCCAAACACTAAAGTCTGTTATGTTTCAGTTTTGATGTTATTATTGCAACACATGCTCACATACAAAATAGTTTATATCATTCACAAATTTCAGCAACCAAGTCATGTTACACATACCACCAAATTATGTGATGTAAATTTAGATGTGAACCTTCTACAAATTTCATGCTATGATTTTTATGTTTAAAGACTTGTTAATTAAAGAAATCTTTTCCTTTTTTTTAGTTGAAATCTCTTTGCATTGATTAATATCAAAAGATGAAAAATCCGCTTGTTGCGTTAACACTGCATCCTTATTTTTAATTGTGTAATCCCTTTAACGGATTTGGTTTTATTTTAGTTCCTATTCTATTCCAGGTAGCTTGTAAAGGGCAAACCATATAGTTGTTTGAAAAGAATCATGTTTATATATATATCGTCTCTTATTGATTTCCGAAACAGAATCTAATATATATGGATAGGTGTCGATCTTATGTATATATTAATTACATATATAGGTGTTGTTTAATTGTATTCCAAAACAGAATTTATATGTGTGTGTATATATATATATATATATACTTATTGATTTTCGAAACAGAATTTTATGTATATATATATAGTGTATGAATATAATTCAATTCAGAAATCAGATACCAGATTTTAGGGTCATCTTCCTTATTGATGTTCAGCATGTCGGATATTTTTTATATGAGTCGCGTAAAGAGTATGTACATGTGCTTGAGCGATTATATATAACTATATAAGAAGCGATTACATATAAATTATATATGACCATAAGTAGAAACACTTTCCTGTACGTGAGAAATTGTGCTTTTGATGGGTTCCACGTCCATATTTGAGTACTAAGTTGATGGGGAATAAAACATCTGGTTGTTTGGTGGATCTTGTGTGCTGGAATATTTCCTAAATTTTAATGGGTATGATTATATGATACTTATGACACGATATGTAGACTGTTTTATGGTTTTGTTAACATGCGATACTATACATGTTACCTTGGAAAGGATTCCTGTGATGGCATCCTAAGGATTGTTCGGGTGTATGGGCGCCCGGACAGCTTCCAAATGGTGTTATCACTGGAGATCCAACAGATTGTTGTGAAGGAATCTTGTGATGGTTTCCGACGGATTATTCGGGTGTATGGGCACCCGGATAGCTTCCGAAGGATTCTATCACCGGAATTCCTATGGTTTGGGATACTTCAGTTGAAATGGAACTTGTGGTTGATTTGGGTAATCGTCTTGTGTGATAGACCTCTCTGGGTTAAATCCATAAATGTACGTGGGTAAACATCCTCGTAGAAGGCCTCCCTGAATGTTAATCCCTAAATGTACAGAAATAGCTTCGGGAATTGAGCCCGGTAGGTCACGAATCGTACAAAACTACGTTGTACACGTGGGATGAATGATGTGGAGATATATTGACCGTAAGGTCGTGGACCGGGGTGTTGGTGGAGATTGTGGACCGGCTGATCATTGGATAGTGGAGTGCTTCTTGTGCATATGTGATTCGTATTGTGAAGTTCTTATGCATTATGGACTTGAATGCTATGATAGGAATTGGATAACATGTTTACTGCTATATGACTATTTTGATGACATTGTATGCTGTTTGGACTAATGTTGTTCCATGAGAATGGTTATCGTAATTTACTTCTCATATGGTCATTCTAAGCTCACTGCAACGTTTCATGTTGCAGGTTAAGGCATGTCAAGATGATTAGTGTGCATGAGATGCTGTTTGGATTATCTTATTTTCTGTTTTTAATTTAATAGTTTAGATTTTATGTAATAGGATAGTTAAATGCTTATTTGGATTGTACGCTCATCTGAAGCCAAACTATGATTTATTTACTATGGACTTCCGCACTCTGATTTGGGTTATGAAAGCATTATTAGGCTTTTACTATTGGTTTGTTGTTGCTAGCCGCGTTCCATGGTTGGGAACCCAAAGGTCTCACATCGTGATCCGTGCAACCTATCTCGGGATCCGGGGCGTGACACTACCTCCCTTCTTTGATCATCACACACATCATCCGATACGTTCGGAATAAGAGGATAGTTGCCTTACCTTTTGTTTTCCTGATGTGTGCAATTGGAAAGTACTAGGGGTATTCCTTTGCCTGACCCGAAATCCTGAATCACGACTCCACCATTTGGGGAAAAAAACATTGGTAAGATGGGTTTACCAAGGATAGTCGGCTCCAGCCTGCCGCCCAAGAGATGTATCATTATCCAGGAGGAACCATAGAGCTCTCTTCCAAAGTAGCACCTAGGAGCTTCCACCTCCTGCAGACACAAAGACCGTAAATGCTCAGCCTGTCGCCCTGGAAGAAGAGGTAAGAAGGAGCAGAAAGGAGAAGTCCAAGCTCTGCGAAACTGTGGAGAGGGCACTCCAATTCATTTAGGACATGTTAAACTACAGTCGAAGCACTGATGCTGTTCCACCTTCTGTGCCAGCATCTTTATCCTCGGAACCACATGAGGGAGACACTCCCTAGATTACTTAGACTTTGTTTTTGGTAGTTTTTCGTTTCTTTTTGAATTATAGTAGCCATCTACAAATGAAAACAACTTCTTTTAAGATTTTTTTTAGAAGTTAGAACGTCCATGATAGAAGATACTTGACTAGTCCGATTAAATGTCTTAGTTCGGTTTTTTTTATGAAATGGAAGCTTACCTTAAAAAATCTTCGGGTGTAGTTAATTACAATGCATGCATGACTCTAATCCTTATTATTACAACATTACAAATTTAGAAATATGATTGAATGGGTTAGTCTATAGATTTGAGTTTCGAGGACGAAATATCCTTTAAGGGAGGGAGACTATTGTGATCCGGAACCTGAGAATTTAATAAAATTATTAAATTCAATGTTAGAAGAAAATGTTAGTGTAGAATTATAAATTTGGGCAATCAATATTATAAGTATGCTTTTAATTCACTAAGAGAGCTTAAAACTGACAAAATTGAGAAACGAGAAGCTAGGGCTAGAACATGTTAGAGATAAGGACCAATGTATAAATTAGAGAAGTATGGGGGAGAATTTAAAATACAAACAAATTAATAGTGATAATTAGTAATGGTAATTGGAGATAGTAACTTAGTAGGATAGTTAACTAATGAGATTAGGTTCAATAAGGCAATATGCTTAGGATAGAATACCTAGTCCAACCTCAAGGAAAGGAAACTCAAATTTTGAATTTGAATTGAAAGAGAGAGAAGAGGTTAAAAATTCGGCAGAAAGAGGGGGAGAGAAAAGCCTTACAGTTAGAAGATGGTGAAGGATGAGAAGGAAGGTAAAACTGAAGGAGAAAAGAAATGAGGAGAATAAGGGGAAAAGAAGAAAAGGAAGAAATAGAAGAGAAGAGGTGGAGACAAACAATGAAAAGAATGGGAGAGAAAAGAAAGGAAGAAGAACAAAAGGAAAATTTGAGGAAGATAAAAGAGGAAAGAGATAAAGATGATGCTATGGATCAGATCCTGCAGGATTTTGAGGTAGGGATTTTCCGGGGTTTCTTACGATAGTTGTTTTTGTAGGATTACAATGATTCTCAAGGAAAAAGCATCTAGATCTCATAATCTTGCATGTTGATGTGTGATCACCATGAATATATTGAGTTTCATCCTTTAATATGAAGATATGAGTTATATGCTTTGCACCATGAAGTTTAGGTTTGACTTCACATGTATATCCTAGTTTAAATCTTAGGTTTTATTTGTATTATGATGAATTGATGTTTGGCTATGTTCTGTGTGTTTAAAGATGTGAAATTTTGATAGTGATTCGGCACAAAGCCCTATGAAAAAATATAAATTCTTAGCTGATTTAGACCCTTGGCAGGTAGCTCGGTAGCTACCGAGACACCTACCAAGAGACCAAACTTTTTGCCCCATCTATTAGAGCTCGGCAGCTGTCGAGCTGAGCTACTGAGAACCTCGGTAGGCATCTCGGTACTACCGAACCCCAATAAGGGTGATTTATAGTGGACAACATGATTTTAATGATATGAAGTTGTGTGTGATGTTGGTTTTTGTGTAAAATAAGTGTATGAGATTTTGTGTAGCTAAAGGTCCTACGTTTTCCAGTTTACAATATGCCATGACTGAGTAAGATATGCTATGAGGTTTGATAAAGTTCTAGGGTGTCATAACATGTTATAAAAGTATGTTGAATGATGTTAGAATGAGTGAAAGTCTAAGCATGACAATTATTTGAAAAGTGGTGTGTGTGGGTTCCATATAAGCCTATGAACTATGAAATATGACATGAACTGTAATATAACATGAACTGTGATATGTGACTTGAATTGTGATGAATAATATGAATTATGTTGTGTTGAGAGTGATAGTAGATGCACTCATTGGAACAAATGTATTGAGAGTGACTCTAGATGAGTTCATTGTGTGATTGTGTAGGGGTGGCTTTCTACCATGGGTATTATCCCCAAAAAGGAAAAAAGGGTGGCATTATCTACCTTGGATATTATCCCCTAAAATAAATGGGGTACTCTTGAGATAAGAGGAACCACGCTACTATAAAATAGGGTACTCTTGAGATAAGAGGGACCGCGCTACTATAAAATAGGCTACTCTTAAGATAAGAGAGACTGCGCTACTATGGAACAGGGTACTCTTGAGATAAGAGGGACCGCGCTACTATGAAACAGGGTACTCTTTAGATAAGAGGGATCACGCTACTATGAAACAGGGTACTCTTTCAATAAGAGGGACCATGCTACTATTGATTGAGCACATTCCTGGGACAGAGTTTCCTTGAGGAGATGTGGGATTGAATTCATGATTGGGCTTGGTCTAACATCCTACTTGCATACATTGCGTCATTTCATCTCATATCTTGCATTGCATCATACCTCGTCTTGCATTGTGTTCTTGCTTGTGTGTTGTTCATCATATGTATGTCCATCTCATCCATTTTCATGCATTGCATTGCTTGACGTGTTATTATGGATTGATTTGGTGTGTTGCTTGACGTGTTATTATGGATTGATTTGGTGGGTTGCTTGACTATGTGTTTGATTGTTTGTGCTTGTGACAGTGTGTTGATTATGGTGGTGGGCAAATTCTATTGGAATTATAGTGTGGTTTGTGATTGTGTTGAATTGTATTGTGTGATTGGTATGATGATTAAAAGGAGAAAAACCATTACAGTTTAGAAGGTGCCATGTGAGTTAGTAGCCTTGGATGTGAACATGTACCATGACAGACTGCATGAGTACATGGAATTGATTTCGATTGTGTTTATTTTGTGGCATGACAGAGTTCATGATGGTGATGTTAATTGCTTAAGATGAGCATGAATTTGAATATGAATATGATTATGATTATGATTGTGATGATGAAACTTGTGAATACAGTAACATGATGTTAAGGTGAATAGGGAATTGCATGAATTAACATGATTCATTGTATGATTATGAAAGCAAATGCTGTAGCTATTTTCGAATTTCCTACTGGGGTTCCAAGCTCACCGCTTATGTTGGAACAGTTGGACCCATAGAGAGGTGATAGAACCCAGAGCTGGAGACACTAGCATGTGGTGAATAAGACATGGAGAATTTAAGACTTAGGATTTGCTAATGAACTTTCATATATTTTATTAATTCTGTTGACCCTTAGTGGGCAGTGACCATGCAATTGTTGGTTTGAATTGGATTTTACTTATGATGGTTGAATTTCAGATAATATATTTTGTTTCAATTTTATGAGACTTCAGCTATATTTAATATGCTCTATTGAACCACGGGTTAATTGATGGTTTGGCCGCATCCATTGTTTGAATCCGAAAGTCATTCCCTTAGGAATCCTCGAGATCGTATATCTAGGATTCAAAGTGTGACATGGTGAGGAGGAGTCTTCTACATATAGAATACTCAACTCCACCTAGGACTCTATCTCCTAATCTCATTAGGCGAGATTTATCAATATCCCCACTTCTAATCAAATATGGAAGTCCCATTAAGTGGAAACCACGGGTTGGCCCAACCAAATCAACCCATCTCTAAAATCCAACATCTCCCACTCGTCCATAGTGGGAATGGAGTGTGCATCTCTCTCATGTACATCTTATCTTCTTATCATGGATGCTAATCATACCGGTTGTTGAGCGTGCGACCGACAAGAACAAAGTAATGGGCAAGTGAATCCATATAAAGTTCCATAAAACTGAAGTAGAGATACACTCTCAAAAGTCTTGCCTATGCCCAACACTCATTTAGCCACATCAGTTTGAGTATTACTAATCCCTCATGAGCAGAAGCTCAGATCTCTATATTCGGCCACAAGATTCATGTTAATGTGCTCATTTAAAATAATTCATATAGGCTAAATATATATCAAATACATATAGGTAAAAGATGAGAAACATCAAATGAGAATTTTAAAAAATGGGCACATATCTCTATGAATCATCTCTCTATATATAAATGTGATGCCAAATAGTCTTCCCTAAGCCTCATGCCATTTATCTTCGATCTGACTGCTTTCCCAGACAAACCCCCATTAGACCGAATGTGCATGGCCATAGGAAAGTAAGCTAGAGTAGCGATCATCAGATCTAACCTCAAGGCTTGATCAAAGGTAGTAAGGGTAAAAGTTGATCAACTCTCTGATCATTTTGTTCTTACACAGCAAGGAAATAGGGATCCATTCTCTATTCCCTCGAAGGAAAAACGTTGTTAATAGCACATGTGGTATGCAACACATGCTACGGTGGAGTCCTAGGCCTAGCCAAGGGTATATCAACCTCCGATGACATAAGCCCTCTTTATGTCTCATCGTACTCGCAATGCATGCGCCATGGTTGGTCGCTTTGTTAGAATCCGACCACTAACCTGGTGACATATAATATCCACATCCTCTTAATATGGATATAATGTGTGTGTAATGTGTACATATAATACACAATCTCATGCCTCATGAGAAGATAAACTCTTGTTAGGCCAAAAATTGATATTTGACCAACCATATTTCACTCACGTATGTGAGCTCTTAATGATGTGTGGTGTAGACCCATTCAAGACCTTAGGTCTCTTAATTATACCCTATTTTTAAGGAATACCCTTTGATTCTATCTTTAAACCTTATTTTGTTATATCATGATTGTTACTGGTCATTGGTATTTCTGGGACACGGTATATTTTGGTTTGGTTGTGGCTGAGCCTAATTGAATTTGTTAGGCTGCCTACGTACCCGAAGTGGGATCAAGACAACTGCAATTCTCAAGGGAAAATGGATCGATATGGTTTGATTTGGTTGTGGCTGAGCCTGGTTCAATTTGTTAGGCCGCCTACGTACCCGAAGTGGGATCAAGGCAACCGTCGTTCTCAAGGGAAAATGGATCAAGATATGATTTTGTTTAGGTGTGGCTGAGCCTGATTTCATATGTCATGCTACCTACGTACCCGAAGTGGGATCAAACCAACCATAGCTCTCACAAGAAATGGATCAATAAGATCCTATCTGATTTGGGTTTGATCTTAAGTCATTAATACCATTAATTCCAATATTTAGATCACATAAGCTGTTAGATCTGTTTCTTAGGCCATTTGGGCCATTAGATCTATTACTTAGATCACTTGGAGTGTTAGATCTATTATTTAGATCATTCATACTGTTAGATCTGATATTCGAGTCATATAAATCGTTAGATCTGATATCCAGATTAGTTAGACCATTGGATCTGATATTAAGTTCATCCAGGCCGTTGGATCTGATATCTAGGTCATTTAGACCATTGGATCTGATATCAAGGTCATTTGGACAGTTGGATCTAATATCCAGGTCATTTGGACCGTTGGATATGATATTTTGGTGATTTAGACCATTGGATCTTATATCAAGGTCATTTTGACCGTTGGATCTAATATTTGGGTCATTTGGCCATAAAGACCACAGTTAATGGGATTTGACAGTTAAAGTCGTAGACTTTTGGTCTAGCCCGATGTGTTATCAGTTTGAAGAACCATGGGGTTGGATCATTAAAGTCATAGACTTCTGGTCCAACCCGATGTCTTATTGACGTCAAAGACTATGGGGCTGAACCATTAAACTCATAAACTTCTGGCCCAACCCGGTGTGTTATCGGTCTAAAGGACCATGGGGCTGGAGCATTAATGTCATAGACTTCTGGTCCAGCCCGGTGTATTATCGATCTCAAGGACCATGGGGCTGGACCATTAAAGTCATAGACTTCTAGTCCGTTATTAAGGTCATTTGGACCGTTAGATCTGATATCCAGGTCATTTGGACCTTTGGATATTTAGGTGATTTAGACTGTTGGATCTAATATCAAGGTCATTTAGACCGTTGGATCTGATATCTGGGTCATTTGGCCACAAAGACCACAGTTAATGGGACTGGACCGTTAAAGTCATAGACTTTTGGTCTAGCCCGATGTGTTATCGGTTTGAAGAACCATGGGGTTAGATCATTAAATTCAGACTTTTGGTCCAACCCGATGTATTATTGACGTCAAGGACTATGGGGCTGGACCATTAAACGCATAGACTTCTGGTCCAACCCGGTGTGTTATCAGTCTAAAGGACCATGGGGCTGGAGCATTAATGTCATAGACTTCTGATCCAGCCTGGTGTATTATCGATCTAAAGGACCATGGGGTTGGACCATTAAAGTCATAGACTTCTAGTCCGACCCAGTGTATTATAGTTCTCAAGGACCATGGGACTAAACCATTAAAGTCATAGACTTCTGGTCCAGCCTGGGATATTATCGGTCTCAAAGACCATGGAACTGGACCATTAAAGTCATAGACTTCTGGATCAACCCAGTGTGTTATCGGTCTAAAAGACTATGGGACTGGACCATTAAAGTCATAGACTTCTGGTCCAACCCGGTCTATTATCAGTCTCATCGACCATAGTTAATGGGTCTGAGACCATATGTAGGATGCATCATATCAATCCCACTAATATATTAATGGGTCTGAGAACCTATTGGTGGGAGCATGATATTACGATATATCAAATGCATGATATCAGCCCCCACTAAGATTTTAATGGGTCTAAGACCCTATTAGTGGAGGCATGATAATAGAATATGTAAGATGTATTTTATCAGCCCCACCTTTATTAGGTCTGAGACCCTATTGATGTGGGGGCATGAAGGTAGAATATGTTAGATGCATGTTATCAGTCCCCAACCAAAACAGGGGTCTAAGACTCTATTGGTAGGGGGCATAATAATAAGGTAAGTGAGATGTTTAGTATCATCCAACCAATCCTTTCTTTGATATCAAATATTACAGAGCTTCATTTTTTTGAAACTGCTACGAACACCAAGACGAGACTTAGAGAAGTCGACATTGTAGCGTGCTTGGACAACTTGGTTTCGACAAAGGGGGACTTGGGGTGCTTTGCATCATGGTATGTATGCATCGATTTGACACAAGGAGCCACCTTTATTGAGTCCGGATCGATCAGCCTTACCGACCTTGCGACAACCACTTTAGTGATGATAGTATAAACCTTGATAGATATTTCCTTGGTTGTGTGGTTCTTGTGGTCTGCCTTCCCAATCATGGTTATGTAATGACCTAAACTCACTAAAGAATTTTTCCTCTTTATTTAATTAGATTATTTAGATACATGAACTACATAGTGGTTTAATCAATTTAACCTAAGGAGGAGGGTAATAAAATATCGAATTATTCATAGGGGTCCTTGTGCTATTTAATTAAACAATGGGTTAAGTGTGTAAAAGGAGATTAGTAGACCTCAGTCAAACGCACGGTTGTGTGTTGAAGGGGTCAACTCTATCGTGTCTATTACTGGGACTGTAGTGGGAGAGAATAGAGGGAGTGAGCCCCTATATCTCTAACTCCCACCTCACCGTAGAACACAAGAGACTTGTGTTTTGAATCTAAGAGAGAAACTGAGAAGAAAAACAGAGAAAGCCTAAACTTAATTGTTCTTGTAGAAGGAAGGAGAAGACGAGACTAGGGAAGAGGAGGAAAGGAATACATGTTACCTGCTAGTTCTCAATCAATTTGTATTTAGAAACCAAGGTAAGTTACTTATCCTGTCAATTCCATATATGCCATGATTATCATTGAAGTTCTGAGAATTAATGTATGAATGCCATGTGAGTTTGAATGCCTATATATAACTGTTGTTTTTCCAGTACATAATGTATTGGTTCTCATTCTAAGAGATTAGAAATGATAAGGATGAGTTTATACTCAAAGTACCATGGAAAACAACCCAGAAAGATCTATGGATGAACTAGACTGTGTTCGTCGGTAGGCTGGTCGGTACACCGACATGCCTACTGACGTATCTAGTGAAAGTTAAATGAAGTCGATCGGTAGGCGTCGGTACACCGATGACGCCACCGATGGAGTTATCGGTGACCCTCGGTATGCGTCGGTACACCGACGACGCCACCGACAGGGGGCACCTGTGACACTTCGGTAGGGGTCGGTACACCGATCCCCCTACCGATGTTGATATTCAAATTGGAACTGTGTGAGTTGATCGG
>JAUPMG010106925.1:0-12128 GCA_031762675.1 Pachysandra terminalis | reverse complement strand
TTCAGCACATTCAAAGTGAGTTTTCCTTTATTCTTGTGTATTTACTTTCCATCTAATGTCATATCTTGGGGAATTCCATTCTCTCATGCATGCAAAACCCTTCCCCATGATTTAATTAATAAAACCCAGAAATATGGCAAGATATTAATCAGTTGTGTATTTTAAGTTAAGATTAAGACATTAAATAAATCAAGAACCAAGTATTGTGAAGATATGTTATAATCTAGTGAATAAATTGACTAGACAATGGTACACGAAACCCTAGGAGGTCTAAATTAACCTTCCTGATAAATCCCAAAACGTAAAACCCTTTCTTATGCACCGGCGTGTCGGTTAGCCTACCGGTTGCAAACAGACTTATATCTGGGCAAGGCAGGCCACTGCCTAGCCTACCGGATGCCATCCGGGGTGCCAGTGGAGCCTGCCGGTTGCCCAGACCAAAGCAGATTTGATAGCCTAGCCCAATCGCTGTGCCAGCAGCCTACCGGTTGAGCCAGGCAAACAAACCCTTTTTGGAAAGACCAACCGGCGTGTCGGAATCTCGCCGGCATCCTGCCAGTGGGTCTTGTCCTTTCATATTCTTGAGTATTTTTCTCATAATTAATACTTTAGTTATTCTTGACCATAATAAGCTATTTTCTCTCTTTACATTAGACTTTTTACCTACTAAACCAATACCCTTTTTACTATCCTAAACCTTTAAACCTATAGATCTAAATCATTCTTTGACTACTGAATTAACCTTCTTTCCTCCATTTTTTATTGGACCAGACATTGAAATTATCTTTGACTTATCTTTTATTAATGATTCCTATAAACTAATATTACCTTCTTAAACCTTTAAATGATTTAAGTAACCTTGTTAAGCTAATTGTGTACTTGTTGTTATGAGATTTGATTCTAAACTATTATATGCATTAATTACATGATTTTAGCTTTGTTGATGATAGTGAAGAACCTTGTTGTGTGAACATCTCAACTCCATAAAACTTAACATATTCAACTATATTATGTATAATCTCATTATCATATGCCTTGTGCATCAGACCATATACTTTGGATATATTATGTGATTAGTATTAACTTAGTATCATGAGATTGTGCTCATGTCCATGCACTTTGAATATATGTGATGTGTTATTGTGCTTGACTTGCACTAATAAATGGACCTGAATTAATGAGTTGCATATGAAATTCCGGCCGAGAAGGCTACTTTATATTTGACTATTAGCCAATTGTTATGTATAATGCCTGAGACTAGTTATACATATTTTTCAGTCCATTAAGAGACTATTATTTTTCGCCCAATGTGAGAGGTATGGGACTCAATATACTTGTGGTAAGATGAAAGGATTTGGACTATACCATATATGGGGACTCCAAATCTGAATCATAAGAGTCAACCTTTTGGTATTCGGATTATTCATTTTTCTACTGAGATTAGTCCTAATTATGTGACACCTTGGATTTTTTGCATTGTCCTACCGAAAATAAGTGGGAGAATTGTGCCCTCTTGGTCGAAACCCCTCAAAACTATGATGCGCACATAGAATATCTTATATTTAGAGTGGCCGTGTATGCAGGGGAATGGCTCGAGAAGACATTCTTGCTCAATGTAATTGATTGGTTAGTGTGGGGATTTGAGCCATTCGAATACCAGACTTCATGCATATTGCATTATCATGTGTTTGTTAACATTATTGATGTTATCTGGTGTATGATGCACTAAATATGATTATCATATAGACTTGGGCATATAGCATGATAAAATGACCATGTGATATCCTTATGATACAAACTGAAGTGAGATTTGGTGAGAGAACATATTGCTGTTATTCATCCTCATTATTCATTATTCAGATTTCATTATTATATTATATATTTCAGATCATTATTATTATATTATATTTTGTAGTAGCATTAGGTGTTGAGTAAATACATTGTTTTAAAGGTCTATTCACACGGGCTTTGGCTTACGGATATTATGTTGTTGTTTTTTCAGGTTACTAAGGGAAGGTAGACCACTAAAGAGAGCTTGGGAATGGGAATTCAAAGATAGAACTATAGAATATTTTTGTTATAGATTAGGTAGTTTAATTTTCAGATTTTGTAAAGTAAGGACATTGTTATTAATAATATTATATTTTATTAGAACTGTATATTTGACTTCCGCTTATGTTCTTATATTGCTTGCCACTCCCATAGCAATATGGGGTGAGAGTCGCAATCTGACCCCCGTTATGGATCCATGGATCTAAACTGGTTTGGGTCGTGACAGTATGGCAGATTGAAGCAGTCTTAAAAATAGAGAAAAAGGGACCTGTTGTCAGTGGACTGCCATGGACGTTGGCTTCAGAAGCGTGATAGAATGTTACGATCCCAATGGTTAAATGCTTAACCAAATGAGTTTCCACAAGTTCTAGGGCTTTTAAAACAACAGTTAAGCACGTATAACCTGGTATTAGAGCGAGAAGTCGAGTGTTCGACTTCTCACACAAATATGTTGTTCCCGTGCTGGTTTGTTATGGTGTGAGTTTGCCCCAATGCCTTGTATTATCATATCACGAATGTGTTGTTCTTGTGGGGGTGTTGAACCCTTTGATATATATTGTTGTGCCATTCTCTAATAGCTTGAGCTTTTAGAGTAATTGGTGTTTAACACGAACGTCACTAAAAAGGGTGACTAACATTTCTAAAACCCTAAGAGACCTATGAACTTGAAATCGACCTCTATCTTAACCGGTTTCTACCTTAATAGGGGACGACCACCCTTTTTCATGGGCCAATTTGGGACAAGTTTTAACCTCGTGTGTGGTTCACACAATCCAGTTTAATAATAGATTTTCGTCAATTGAAAATAGTTTTATATTTGTACGGAATATTTGTTATGCATCTCGACACCATTCAAATAAGGAGATATCCTTCACCAAAAAAATAGAAAAGAGAGAAAATATATGTTTTGTAGGTGTGGATCTCACTAATCATGCATACATGGCATATGATGAATGTTATCCGGATATATAACAAATATCCTATTTAAATATAAAATTATTTTTTCATATATATATATATATACACAATCTTGGTGTGGTTGGTGCTCCAACTGATACCACCGCAGGTATTTTATTGTTGTTGATCATTGTGTGGTTGGTTGGTGGTGCAAAATTCATTTTGTTGCAACTTATAAAGAAAGCATTTTCCGAGACAGACAAAGAGAAAGCAGGAGATGGAGGTTGAGAACAGAGAATGGGTTTTGGAAGCATACGCCGGAGAAGGCGTTCCGACGTCGGATCATCTCAAACTCCGCACAACAAGGCTAACACTGTCCATTGATTCAGTCCCAGATGGCCATGTGATGTTGCAGATCCTCTTTCTCTCAATTGATCCCTACCTTCGTACGTGTATGAGCGGCCGACAAGATGGTCTATACCTTCCCCAGATCCAGTTGAATCAGGTTCAATTCTTCATATATCCTTATCGATCTTTGTCAGAAACAGGGAGAGTATACACACGCACACAAATATATGTGTATATATATATATATGTGTGTGTGTGTGTTCTAAATTGTTTGTTATGTGAGTGTAGGTTGCAGCGGCATATGGAATGGGAAAGGTTATTCTGTCAAAGGATAGTGAATACAGAGAAGGAGACATGGTCGTCCATTACATGTTGCCAGTGTCAGAGTACTGTGTGGTGTCATCCCAGATGCTTCAAAAGGTCGATCCTGCAGAATCCGGCATTCCCCTCCCACATTATCTAAGCTCCCTAGGTATACTTCTCGAATTCTTCCCTTTTTGAGAAAGAACTCAAAGCATTCAAGCTCGTCATAGATATATTTTGATGCTACTTATATATAAATATGTTTATGGGGATTTATATATGGAAATGTACACAGGAGTTCCTGGTTTTGCAGCATGGGTGGCAATAGAGGTGATTGGAAACCCAAAACCAGGAGATAACGTGTTTATATCGGCAGCGGCCGGAGGAGTAGGGATGGTCGCCGGTAAGCTGGCCAAACTCAAGGGCTGTAGAGTCGTCGGAAGCACTGGATCAGATGAAAAGGTTTGTTTCAACAGATGATTAATTAGGCCTCGTTTAGCGTAGCTTCCCGAAGGACAAGATGCCCTTCTTAGACTTTTGGATGGGAGCGCTTCTTCAGAAAATCTATTTTATGAGTTGCTTCTAAAAGTTGAGTGAAGTAATTAACTGTGATCTAAATTGATGTGAAACTTTTAAAATGACAAAAGTATCTTTTCATTTCAATTGCATAGTCTTTACAAAGACAAAGATATCCATCGAACCTCTACAAAGCATCCTTTTATTGTAATTTAAACAATGGTTTTGATTCAAAGCCCTTTCTAACAACGCCCTTCACATTGAAGCCCTTCCATTCGTAGAAAGCTATGACAAATAGACCCTTAATGCACCGCAGAAAACCCTTTCTAACAATGCCCTTCAATTTCATTTGTAGCAAGGTTTTTATCCTCAGGATCTTGGATCGGACCGATTCGGGCCGATTCCGATCCGGATCGCTGATCTGATATTGGATGGGCCGATCCTGGTTCGGTCCAAAACTTGGATCGTCCCTCAAAAAAAAAAAGAAAAAAAAATTGGATCGGCCGATCTGTATCAGTATCGCTTGAATCGGTCCAATCCAATGCCAATTGAAAAAAAAAATTGATTGGTTGGATCGGACCGGATTGGCCGATCCGTATCGGTATCGGTTGGATCGGTCCTATTCAAAGCCACTTGATACAATAGTTTGTATCATGGCTTGGGATCGGACCAGTTTTGGCCGATCCGGATCGATCAATCCAATCCAACCCGGACCGATTCTTAAAACCACGATTTGTAGGACGCTACGACAAACAGGCCCTTATTCAACTGAAGTTTTTTTTTTTTTTGGACATGGAAAGGATGGTAAAGATTCATATACACACTTGCATACAAATACTTAAAAACACATTTTTTTTCTATGACAAAATAACCCCTTTTATTATATATAACATTCTTATTCTAAACTGTAATTTTATGAAGGTGAAACTCTTGAAAGAGGAATTTGGATATGATAATGCATTCAATTACAATACTGAGAAGGATTTTGAAGCAGCCCTAAGCAAGTAAGTCAACACTTGGCTCTGTTTAACCTTTTTGATTTGCGTGATTCACGACTCTTTAATTAATTAGGGTTTGGTGACATATTATAAGTTGTGCTCGTCATGCAATATAGTCATGTAATATTGACATCACTTTTGAAAATGAGAATTGGTAGATTATAATGTAAGTCATGCAAGAAGGAACTGATGGATTAACTGTAATTACAAGAATAATAACTATATTGTTATGTCGAGACTGATGCTACTGAGGCATTCGGGAAGTACTGTTGATCCAGCCATTGAATCCACCGGTCGAGTTGGGTTGATCCAGCCATTGACTCCACCGGTCGAGTTGGATCTTAATAATTGGGAGTCAAAGGGTAAAATAGTAATTTCAATTACTGTTTATTTGGTCCTAACTTCAGGGTATTTATCATACTTTTCATGGCTGCTTTGTAACACTTTTTTTCTAAGCTTGTGAGAATAGTAGAACCTAACGTGTATTCATGGACATAGGCACTATTTGTTGTGTCTATTTGATTTGTGTTCTTCATCTTTGTTTTATCTTTCTTAACAATAACTGTACTTATATATAACCAGATCATCCGGTATGGACTATCTCTTTGACCTGATCGAAAATATATCCAATTGGATGGTTTATTAACCGACTAGTAACCCCCTTTTTTCCCCAATTTTTCCGTTCTTTACAATTTACATTGGATGTTAAGGTTGCGTTCGGCCAAGCTTGTGCTTATGGATAAGCACTCATTGGATAAGTTGCTCAATGGCAGCACTTATCCACTTCAACAATAAACTGCTTATTTGAAGAAAATAGTGTTTGGTAAATACATTTATTTAAGTGCTTATAAAAGTTTAGGGGTAAAATAAGTATTATAAAAAATATTATTAAAGTGATGTTTAACGTTTATTTAAGTGCTTATGACAATTTAGGAGTAAAATAGGTACTTTAAAATTATTACTAAAGCTGTGAAATAGCTTAACGCATAAGAGCTTGGGAGAAACTGCTCTCAGTAGCTTCTCCTTATAGGTAGCCTTCTTCACTTACCCATAAGCGCTACCAAACACATAATTAATTTTAAAAAGTGCTCATAGAAGCTATAAGCTGCAATAAGTACTTATAGAAGCCGAGCCAAACGCAGCCTAAGATGTGTCAAACTCTGCTGATTCTTTTATGCCATTCATTCAGTCATATCTCTTTGAGTACTATTTATTCTCATGTTACAGGTACTTTCCTAATGGTATTGATATTTACATTGACAATGTTGGGGGTGAGATGCTTGAGGCGGTTCTTAATCATGTTAACAAATATGCTCGTATACCAATTTGTGGAATGATTTCTCAATACAATCAGGTAAAATCTTCCCAGAATCTACATAGGAGTGATAATAAAATTGGCTAAAATTGAAGTTTTTTCTCTTCTGCACTATTCGAACTTGTTGCATAGGTTTGGACTGAAAGAAAAGGGGTCAGGAATCTACTGAATATGGTTGGCAAGGAGGTAAGGATGGAAGGGTTTATGGTGGGTTCATATATTAATCGCTTAGGAGATTTTACCAAGGAGATGGAGAGTTACATAAAGGAAGGAAAGATCAGTTCGAAACACAGTATTTACTATGGCATTGAGAGCTTCTTGGAGAGTTTAGGTTCTATGTTCTCCAGCTCAAATGTGGGAAAAGTTGTTCTTCAAATCAAACAAGAGATGGAAGCTTGACAAATTAAATACCCTCCTCAAGGCTAGTATTATGCATAATAAACCAGGTTTCATGCTTTCTATCATATTTACATGTCTTGAAAAGTCATTTGAGCAACAATAGTTTAGTACTGATGATGAGCCAATTTGGAAATTGATTAAATTCAATCACTCTTTGACACGTGGCAATGTCAATGGTGTAATTTTACATGCAAAGACTGTATTTTAAATGTTGTTTAAAAGAATATTTCGAGAAAAGGCCATCGTCTTGAAATTAACAGTATTTCGAATTCCTACTTAAATTAAGCTTCGAACCATATTCTTGAAAGAGAACTTTCGAAACATGAAGCATATTTAGGTTAACCACCTCAAGAAGGTCAAATTGTCATCAATATTTCGAAGTTATATCTCTAAATAATCATCATTTTGTATTTCGAGAAAATATCTCGAAATAATCAAGTTATTATATCAAAATCATTGATATTGTGAAATACTTTTCGGGACAATCATATTAATGATTCGAAAGTCATTCGCCTAGAACATAGGAGGAAATAAATTTTAGACTTTCAGGAATGGAGGGCCAAAGAGATAAGTCTTGTTAAGATCTTCAAAGATCTTGAAGCATTTAAAGACTTGAATCAATACAGATCAATAATGTATCATTATTTTTATAACAAAGTCATTAAATTAACTAGATGTTGTGAAAGCATTGATTGAAACGTTACATATTGAAATAGGCGTTTTGATATTGAATATTCAAATCAAAACGCCTGTTTAATCAAAGGTCTTTACTCTGTTCATGAAACGTTGCAAAACGGTTAGATAATGAGTAAGATTATAAAAGGTGGATGAGGCATCAGAAAGAGGGATCAAAATTTTGAGCATTTGAACATTCTCTGAGAATTTGCAGAGCATTTGTCTTAAAATCCTCTTTCTAAAATTTATCAAGTTATGTGTTGTTTTTCTGAACCATTCCTGACTGATCTTACTCGTTTCTCTCTTCGTATCTTTGGAAACTTTTCATTGGAACAGTCTTTCTTTGATTTAGGCCAGTGAAAGCAAGTGTTCGAACCTATTGTTGCTCAAACCCCAAAGTGAATTGACGTCTTTAGGTCATTTATCGGTTTATACATCACCATTACATTATAATAATTTGGTTTTTTCACTATTTGAATAGCTCAATTGACAGGCTCTCCAGCTCAGGAATTGGAGGTTCCAGATTTGAGTCTTCGGGTTTACCTGATATGTGGTCCTTGTGGGTGAGATCATGTATCCGAAGTTTACCCTGTTCCCACTTCCATGTCACCCAAAAAAATGGTTTCTTCAAATGCACAAGGCTTGCTTTATTAGTTCAATGTTCTTATCAATTTTTGCCAACTCAAAATTAACTCATAAGCAACAAACATCTTAACGTTCAGGGATTTCTCTCTTTCTATTCCTTTTATTTTATCAAAATTTTGTATAAGAGCTTATTCTTTTGTACTAGATGACCTTTGATTCCAAATTAGCAAAAAGGCATCTTCCCAATGGGGAGTGTTGGTAGGTCCTATTACCCACAACCCTTCTGTTCTATTATGAGCTACCCACTGAAGAGGACAATACAGAATGGTTTACTCAAGTGGGGTTGCTGTGATAAACTCTTACTACATTTGAACTGAAAGAAAGAGCAGTAGTGCCCCTTGGACAGCGACTGTTTTAAGTTTCCAAGTTAATAGTCATGGAGATGATGTATAAGCAGATGAGAGAAATTCCCAGCAAACGAGATTCAGAGTAGAGAAACAAAGGTGATGTAAGCAGAGAAGTAAACTAGATTCAGAGTGGAGATGCCCTAACCCATACACGTATTTTGCATGGACAAGTTATATATTACTAGTATTGGCCCTTTGGTCATGCAATCCCTATGCCTTTTTAAGACCTCAATGGATAAAACTAAATAAAATAATCTTACTAGAGAAAACCTCACCCTCAGCCGACACTGTTGTCCCTGCCTGCTCAAATTGTTTACTTCTTTAATCAGCATAGTTTTAAATTTCTTTAAATATATATTTTTTGAAAAGGTATCAAAATTCTGAGAGAGAAAGAGAGCTCGTATGGGAAATCTGGAAAAACAGGAATTTGGCAACTTTTGAATCATCTCTCTCCCCTCTTATTTCGAAGGCTAAAAATTTATGCGGTAACATCCTTTCCGCAAATGGTTTGAATGATCAGCATAAGACTAAAATCCCCACCACTATCTCTTGGATTTTTCCAGAATACCCATTCTTGAAATTGAACTTTGATGGTGTTGTAAAATCTGCTACATATCTGGCGGCTTATGGTGGACTCATTTGTGATTGTTCTGAGAGGTTTATCGGTGGTGTGGTTATGTTCTTCTCTTGCTCTTCTAGCTTGGTGGCTGAAGCTCTAGCTGCGCGTGAAGTTCTAATTCTTGAACCAAGATTGTTTGAAGCTAATTTTGGAAGGTGATTGTTCACTCGTTATTGAGCTCCTAAGGAATTTTGATTTACAAGCACCATGGGCCATTAATAATATTCGTGATGACGGGTTTGTAGAAGACAAAATATATTAAGATGAAATGACAGTTAATACGTGAGAGTCAATACAATAACCCCTCCAGAGAGAGTCTGTCTCAAGCCAGCCTAAATCGTCGCGTAGCCGTTCTGCCAAGAGCGTTCTTTCTCAAACGTTACCTGTGAATAAGACAAAGAGAAGAGACAAGGGGAAAAGAGAATGTTGAAATAACTGAAAAATCAGTTTGAATGCATATCGCAGAGCAAAAAAACCTCCAAGAATTCAAATGACTGACTATCCTCTTTCTCTCTTAGAATCTTAACTCACTGTTGTCTTCTACTCAACAATTATAGAATTTCCAGATAAAATTCTATGTCTTTAATGGAGAATATGTTATGTTATTTATAGGGAATTTAACCTATCAAATTAGGACAAATGTAATTCAAACAAGTGTCCAGACAGTTGCTTAAGAATATCCCCATGCATTAAACATATCTCGAAAGCCACATGTATTCCAACACGCCTAAGTTATTTCTAGAGAAAGGGATGAGTCATACGAATCTTCAAAACTTTCTTTGTGATAGGTTGCTTTAAATTTTGAGGAAACACATTGAATGACATGTGTTACATGCAAAAGTTCTGAAAGCAACGTCGTCATTCTTGCTACCATTCCAGATAGGACAAAATCCCCTTTTAGATAAGTTACAACAGATATTATAAGTAACTGAGGTTTTAACATGTGCTATTGTTTCTGAGAATCCGTCTCAATCAACTTTAATAAGTCACTTCAATGTCATAAATACATTTTTGAGTTTGTATATTTCAATGGAAACTCCATTTGGCGGCTATCTTCCTTCGAAGGAAGTCAAAAATAACTATACTCACAAAGTGACCAATGTATTCTCAAATTACCCATATAAAAAACTCGAAGTTGAGTTTCTTATCAGGGAACTCGTTTTCATGATCAATAATCGTTGTAAAGAAGAGTTCATTTTTTGAAATCACTTAAAGTTCATAGCTACAGTAACCAATCCGAGTGTCTTCTACTTGAATAAAGTCATAAGTAAATATGTTCCTTTGTGAATTCGTTCAAAGTGAAGTGAGAGGACACTCCCAAAGCCCGTAGGAAACTTATATTCAGGAAAGACTTCTGAAGATAGTATGCCTTTGACTTCTAAAGCCCTTTTCCGCTAAGGATTTGCTTCTAGAAGTGAAATAAATCCAATGTATAACTCGAAGGCAATTTATAAGAATGAAGAAGGGTGACTTCGAGTCTTAGTTTCCAATTCGGATGCCTAAAAAAATGCATTCGATGGGGTAAACCCAAATTTGTGTCCTTCGAGGAGGACAAAATCCTTAGTCTTTTTTAGGGTGACAGGCCCTTGACGGATTAACCATCTCATGGTGGTTAGCCTCGAATTCACCTTAGGAGGAAGAAATATATCTCCTTCAAATTCACTTTTGACAGGAGGGAACATACCTCCTTCGAATCACGATCTGGTGGTGATCAGCCTTTGAATTTGCCTTTGGATCCGCTTTTAGTAAGCCAAAATATACCTGCCTTGTGATTCCTTTAAGACAAAACATAATAAATGGTCCTTCGAAGTCTATGGATATGATCTAGGAATGACTTGAGTTAGAAAGTACAGACAGTTCCCTCGAGTATATTCCTTCGAGGGTATTTCCTTAAGTGGAACACCTTTAATATTTAAAGGTATGTAAGAAGAATCACTCGAAGTCCGTTCTAGAGAATAGATAGATGTGACTTCGAGGATTTATTTAAAACTTTATCTATTTGAGAAGTCTATTAGGGATAACATGTCCCTAAACATATCCTTCGAGTACAATAAAGTTTTGAAGGAAGAGTGCAATCTTCTTTCCTTCGGGTGTTAAAAAATGTTGCACATTAAAAAATGGTTCAGTATAATGAACCATTCCCAGAGGTAGCTTCTCCAAGAAGCTTTACCTTTTTCAGGTGATAAGGACGGTCAGATATCTCTGACAGGTTCCAAAAATCACTTTTCAAAATCAATCAGCGTACAGCCGTTATGACAGCTGGCATGCGAAAAGCGAGAAGGCGGCAGGTAATTGCTTTAGCAATGATTTAGTGTAACTGGGAATACTTAAAGTCCCGTATACTCATTCTAAGATGATGCCAAAAGGGGTTTATTAAGCTTTCTGATCACCAATAGTGTGGATAATTGAGGGTGTGTTTTCCAGAATTAAATGGAAAAACCATTCCGTAACGGCCCAATATAAAATCATGTGCACATGTATAATATGTTTATGGAAAATCAGATGTCACTGATATCCGGAGGTCTAATTTATCTCATTGGATACGCGGCATGATCTTAATATACAAATGCTCATTTATAAGATACATCCACAAGTGCTATATCTATCATGAATAAGATAATCTACTTTCTCCACTACTTCACGCGTGTGAACATCGAATGGTGTTCGTACTTTGATTGTGCCACGTCAGTAGCACTAATGATCTTTTGACCTGATCAAAACCTGATCAAAGATCCACGATCTTGTTATCTGTTTAGGGTTAACTTTTTCAGTAAGTAAACCCTTCGAAAGACAGATGATCACTATAGATCTTACATGGACTAACCATCTTAAGATGGTCAATTTGTTAGGCTAACCTCCACGAGATGGTCAATTGGTCAAGGGCTTGTCACCCTTAAAGGACTAAGGGTTTTGTCCCCTTCAAATGACAAAGATATAGTGTCACGCCCCAAAACCCGGCACGACTCTCCATGTGGAAAGTGTCCAAATTTCGAGGCGCAACCTTCGGGATTCAT
>JAUPMG010106905.1:0-12129 GCA_031762675.1 Pachysandra terminalis | reverse complement strand
TTTATAATACCTATTTTACCCCTAAACTTTTATAAGCACTTAAATAAATGTATTTACCAAACGCTATTTTCTTCAAAATAATCAGTCTATTGTTGTTGTGGATAAGTGCTCCCATTGAGCAACTTTTCCAATGAGTGCTTATCCATAAGCACAAGCCGAGCCAAACGCAGCTTAAGTGTTTATGAAAGTTTAGGGATAAATTAGGTATTATAAAAATATTATTAAAGTTTAGAAATAACTTTTATTTAAGTGCTAATGAAAGTTTAGGGTAAAATAGGTATTTTAAAATATTACTAAAGTTGTGAAATAACTTAACGCATATGAGCTTGGGAGAAGCTGCCCTCATCAGCTTCTCATTATGGGTAGCCTTCGTCTAGTGCTTAAGGGTAACCACTTACCCATAAGCACTACCAAACCCATTTAATTTTAAAAGTGCTTATAAAAGCTATAAACTGCAATAAGTACTTATAGAAGTTGGGCCAAACGCAGCCCTAATCTCATTTGCCAAACATCATTTTGGTGCATTTGCTCGTGCCGTTGAGGCATACTATTCACATTATTAATAAAAAAATAAAAAAATGTTTAAATGCACACTTTGAGAGATCTTTTCACATTACAACAAACATGTCCAAGTCATTCAATACATGACTCTATATACTTCCATGCTCACTGTGAGCTTAAGGAGGCAACAAACCTTCGGTTGCGTTTCGCCCGGCTTGTGCTTATGGATAAGCATTTATTAGATAAGTTGCTCAATGAGAGTACTTATCCACAACAACAATAAACTGTTTATTTGAAAAAAATAGCATTTGATAAATACATTTATTTAAGTACTTATAAAAGTTTAGGGGTAGGTATTATAAAAATATTATTAAAGTTTAAAAATAAAATTTATTTAAGTGATTATAAAAATTTAGGAGTAAAATAAGTATTTTAAAACTATTATTAAAGTAATAGCTTAACGCATAAGAATTGAGAGCAGCTTCTCCTTGTGGGTAGCCTTCCTGTAGTGCTTAGGGGTAAGCATTTACATATAAGCTCTACCAAACACATGTAGTTTTAAAAAGTATTTATATAAGCTATAAGCTGCAATAAGTCCTTATAGAAGCCGGGGCAAACGCAGCCTTCAATTACTTCCTCTATGCAACAAATTTAGGATGATCAGCAGTAGTCTCTTTTGATGGTTCTTGCTAGGTAGAATAGACATGGGCTAATAGTGATGGTCTGAATGTTGCTCTCATCACTGTCAAGGTGGATCAACATGTTCATGCTTTTCTGTTTTGACAGATTAAAACTAGATGTGGTAACGGGTCGGGTTTAGCGGATTACAACTTAAACAGGTTAGGTCGGATTTGACGGTTTGTAGACGGGTTAGGAAATCATGGAACCGAATCCAACACGCTAATAAACGGATTGAAATTGTCAACCCATTTATTTTTAATTTATTAATTAATTTAATTTTAAATTGATAACATATCAATTTAATGAAATTATCAATCATCAACGATCAGTATATCACTAATTTAATATATTATATTTTTAATAAAAATTATAAATTTTTTTTATAACAATTGTAATAAGTAATAGTAGTCAAGGTGATATGCCAAGCAAAATCATATACCAAGGAATTATAAAACTGTGTAAAAGAAATAAAAATCCTATAAGAACAATTATAAACCTGTGTAAATATACAATTACAATCGTGCACTTACATTACTTGTAAGCTACATAAAACCCTATTAAGCTAAGGAGAAAAAAAAACTATGTTAAATGGGTAACCAATGAGTTATCGGGTTGGGTTCGGATTGATCCGTTTACAACAAAAAGATTTAGATCAGAATACTTGAGCCCCAAAACCCCACACTATATGTGTGTCATCCTAAGGTGAGCCCATATACGTGGATCCGACCCAAGAGAATTGAGATATTCAACAACAGTGTAAAAATCTGACCAATCTGGCGGTGTTGTCCAATCTCTTTGGACAATTGTTTCCTCCTCCAGCATAGTTTCAAGGATCGGACCGATTCAGTCCAGATCGTCCAGTCCGATCCCAAGCCACGATACAACTATTGTATCAAGTGGCTTTGAATTGAACTAATGATCTGGACTGGTCCAGTAACTAAATCGGCCAGATCCAAAGTTTTTTTTTTAATTTATAAAACGAACGATCCAACAAGTATCGGCCTGGGCCGGTACGATACCGACCGGTATCACCGTTCTGGCGACCGGTCCAGCTAACCCATTTTTTTAAGGACGATCCAACTTTTGGATCAGATCTGTATCGGCCGGTGTAAACACAAATTTTGTTAATTGAAAATCAACGAACAAGATATGCATAACAAAGTCAATTTTATTGATTTAATATGGGAGATTACAATCTCTATGGATTTTCTTTATACAAAAGAAAATGTCATCTGATTCTTTACTTTAGGGTCTTCAATCCAAGGGCTACAACAGCTTAATTTTGGGTTGATTTGATATTCCATGATCTTCTTTTCAGTGATCAGGAAGGTATTAGATTTCACGAACAAAATTATAGGGATTTGTTGCGATGTTTTCGACATGATCTCCGAGCTTGTAGACTTATGGAAGATGTGGGTCGAAGGCTTCAACTTGATATGAACTTTGGGCTTTTGAGTGTATTCAGAGAATGGAGAACTTTGAAGAAGTCTTTGGCTTAATCTTTGGGCCTGTAGACTTGTAAAAGAAATGGACCAAAAGCTTCAACTTTGATGTAGATCTATGAACCGTTCAACATATTCAGAAATGGAGAACTTGAAGAAATTTTTGGCTTGATCTTCGGGTTTGTAGATTTGTAGAAGATGTTTATTGAAGGCTTTGACTTTGATTTAGATCTCTGAGCCTTTTAGCGTATTCAGAGATAGAGAGTTTTATCTTCAGGCTTGAATGGGAGAGGACTACCCTTATTTATGGATTTGGAGGGGAGAGTCTTTCTTAAATTAGAGATAATTCACAATTTAATTAGGGATTATCTGCATGTGGAAGGGTAGAGTTGAGTTTTACCTGTTCTCAACCACTTTGGGAGATTATCCAATATAAGATAATTCTTTATTTAAGAATTATCTAACTTTTGATTGAATAGCTTTTAGATAATTCTTTTGAGAATTATCTAGAATTTTTTCAGATTTTAGGATAATTCATATTTAATGAGAATTATTATAATTATAATTTAATAATCCTTTGTGGGTCCCATTTGAACTAATGAAATATTCAATTTGACAGAATCTTATTTTAGTGGGCCCATCTTGTGAGATCATGCCACGTGGCAAAAATTCAATCTCCAAAATATCGTTGTCTGCAATCGGTATCGCCGATCCGGATCGGGATTGGCCAGTATCGCCGATCTAGATAGGGATCGGCCGGGACCGGTCCGATCCAAGATCCTGAGACTTAAAACCCTGTGCTCTAGCCAACGCAAGAACCAAACTAAAGTGCCCTTCTTCATCTGTCATCTCAAGTCAGTGTCCTTGAGGCTGGAAAGAAGGAATTGGTCACATAGAGATACTTTTCTTAAAAACAGCAAACAAGTGAATGTTACCAATATTCTAAAATGCTAGTATGCTATTAACCTATAAAACACATCCATGAAGTTGAATTTTATTTTATAACTATAAAAAATTGTATCTAAAACAGAATAAGAACAGTTTCAGTTTAGCTTGTGTACAGTATGCTCTCAGGCCAATTCAGTTATCAGCTCAACCCCCGCAAAGATCGAAATGAATAATCGGCCATGAATTAACAGCAAGTTCCACGCTTTTAAGCTCCCTGGACAAAGAATTCAGTATCTCATAAATTTGAAGAGTATCAGGGTGCGATCTATCGGCGACATGGAATCTATGTACAACCTTGTTTACCTCAATCCAGCTGCATCCAGGGATATTCTTCTCAACACCCTTCTCTCTCATTGCCATCCTAATCTTTGATGCATAATTCCATTGTTCCATCGACGAGTAAATATTAGATAGTAATATATATCCCCCAGAGTGTTGAGGATCAAGCTCCAATATCCTCTCTAATGCATACTCACCGAGCTCTACATTAGAGTGCATTCTACAAGCATTTAGCAGAGAACCCCAAACAAAAACATCAGGTGTCATGGGCATGTTCTTAATAGTATCAAATGCTTCTTTTAGATGCCCAGCACGCCCTAGAAGGTCGACAAGACATGCATAATGCTCAAGCTTCGGCACCACTTTGTGTTCATCAATCATGGTGGAGAAACATCTTCGACCCTCTCGAACAAGTCCCGAGTGACTACAAGAGCTTAAAACACCTAGAAAAGTTAAGTCATTAGGCTTAACTCCTTCAGTTCTCATTTCAGATAATTTTTCCAACGCCTCCTTTCCTTTTCCATGAGCGCAAAACCCGAAAATAATTGCATTCCAAGAACCTAGCTTCCTATCACTCATCCTTGAGAAAACTTCTTGTGCAGTATATATAAACCCACATTTTGAATACATGTATATCAATCCACTTCCCAAATACCCATCACTTTCCATCCCTACTTTCACAATGTAAGAGTGTAATCCTCTCCCAGTAGAAGAAAATCCGCACTGGCCACACACAGAAAGCATAGTCGCAAGCGTTAGTTTATTGGGGTTAACTCCTGAAATGCACATTTCATGAAACAAAGACACAGCTTCCTTGCCAAGACCGTTCTGAGAATAAACCGAAATCATTGAATTCCAAGACCCAACATTCTTTTCAGGCATTTCATCAAACAGTAGACGGGCAATCTCGATCTTCCCTTGATCCCCATAACCCATCATCATTGATGTATAAGTGATAAAATCTTTATCCGGCATTTGTTCAAACAATGCCTCTGCATCGTTCATTCGACCACAATTTGTGTAAGCAAAAATCATAGAATTTTGAGCAGCCAGATTCTGAAATGGCATATTTTCAAAAATTTGGCGGGAATCATGGGGCCTCTTGCATTTAGCATATAGAACTATAAGGGCTGTGTCAATATAGATGCTCCAATGAAGCCCATATCTTATAAACAGGGAATGAACTTGTTCCCCTTCTTTTATAGAGTTTAGAGAAGCACAAGCGCTTAGAACTGACGAAAATGTGAAACTATTGGGTTTAGAGTTGGATTCAAGCATTGCTTTGAATGAGAGAAGTGATTGAACTGGAAAACAATTGAGAGAAAAAGAAGTGATGAGTGAAGTCCAGTGAAAGACATTTGGGTCTGGGATTTGTTGGAAGATCAAATTGGCATAATGGGGTTCATTCAATGCAGATGAGGATGAGATTAAAGTGGTTAGCAGGTGGGGTTCTTCATGGTAACCGGTTTTGATGGTCTGGGCGTGAACTTGTTTCAGTTCGGAGAAGGTTTTGGAGGATTTGATGAGAGAAAGAAGGGTTTGATGTGGTGGAGAGGTTGGAGGGTTTTTGATTTGTGTTGAGGAGTGTAGGGAGAGAAGAGGAGATGTAGTTGCAGAGAGAAGTATTGGCATGTTTGAGGAAATGAACTCTCGAGGCCTCACCAAAGACAGATGAGATGGATGGGGCTTGACAGTAATTGTGGTCTTCTTGTCTGTCTTGATGTTCTAAAAGCTGGACCAGACAGTTGGGCCAGTTCAACCGGGATGGCTGTTGCTTGCAAAGTTTTAAAGGGCATGACATGGGTAAATTATTATCCTTTTTTACTTCCACATTATTGATGCTGATTGGGAGGTACAGAGGTGGATTGTGGCATGGACAAGCTGCTGAAACATATTCATCTGAAAAAGTTACTGACCCGGCTACCTCTTGACAGATTTTCTTAGTTTCCGTGCTTATAGCAAAACACTGCTCAGCTTGGTAGTGACGAAAATGAGAGCATACTCCTTTATGGTGAGAATGCTAAATCCTATTTCGTCGTAGAACCTTCTAACCTTGGCATTGGCTCTAAGTTGTTGATACAAGCAACCCTAGTCTTCCTCATCGAGAGCTATGTCATTTGGTTGGCTGTCTATGTCAGGTTCAATGATGGTGTCCATAGCATCCCTACGGGTTAAGGCAGCAGCAACTTCTTTGTCGTGCAGTGACAAGGGATTCTTATGAATTGATCCTGCTCCTGCTCCTGGCATCTCAAGCTCTTTATTTCTGATTTTCTTGTGAAAAGTCTTCTCAGAGAAAGACAATCTTTTGTCTTATGATCCAAGATGATAATGGTACTGGCAGAAAATTTCCTTTTTCTTATCTTCCTCGGATGGCGGGTATAGGTGGGGTTACGACTCCGTCTTTTATCCACTACTTTAGAACTACTACTGCATCCTTCGATGCTGCATGGGAGTGGAGGAGGTGGATGGAAACTGTTCTTCTTGTCACTGGATCCGCTTGTTTCCTCTCGAGGGCGTTTCTTCTTTTCGATCATCACTGCATGTAGGGTTGCTCTGCCTTTGTTTTTCCAGGCACTGTCTCCCCTCAAGTTCCTGGTGTGTCCTATTTGATTTGTCTACTCATATAGGCGAGTGAAGGTCTCTATTTTCAGGTTCTCAAGGACTAGATGATATTCCTTGAGCATTTCATTGACACATAATTGTATGAGTTTCTTTTATGTGATGCTTTCTCGGCAATTTGTGGCAAGATCCTGAAATCGTTTAATGTAAGCCTCTAGGCTTTCATCATACTTCTGTCTTTCTCTCCCTAGATCCAGAATGGTCACACGTTCTTCGATAATGAAATTTTTGCATAAGGAAGCAATTTTCATGTCGCTCCATTCAAAGGATGATTCAAAAGGTAACTTTTCATACTATTTGTAAGCACGATTTGTGAATGATTTGGAGAACTCCCTCATTTTGAGTTCATTGTCACTAGTATATGTTCCATTGTCCCTATGAATTTTCTCACATGCTCCTTGGTGTTCCTTACTCGTCCATTGTATTAGGGCATGACTGAGGTGACATACCCTATGGGATATAGCTTTTCATTATCGACATTGGATACATGGGTCTGGTGTCAACGTCAAACTTGCTCTGGTGTCAACATCAAACTCGCTTTGCTTCCCCTGTTGTTGCAGTATGTTGGCTATTTCATCACGAATGATGAAGCCATGGCATTCCATCACCTCAGTTTAAGAGGAGTTCCTCGGGGTATTGTGAACTGCTGCGAGTATTGGGGCCATTGGTTCTCTTTTGATGGTTGGCTCGTATGGAGCTGTGGGGAAATGACTGTCACAGGTCATCACTGTCTGAAGTAGATTCATCCTCCTTTGTTGGGTCTCCCTCCATTTCAATCATCTGTATTCTCATCATCTCAATTTGTTCGTCTTTGTCATCTGGTGAGTCTTCCAATTCTTCGTCTCCTTCCAATTCGTGTAGGCTAACAGGCGAACTCGCCTCCCTTTCTTTGACATCGATCTGCGAAGAAGGTAACCCCCAAAGCTTGGGTAATGGTACTGATCTTTCCTTTCTGTTTCATCATTCCTTTGCTATGAATATGTTAATAGGAGACTTGGTCCCCATTGGAGTCACCAAAATAAAAGGGTTTGTTTATAAGTCGCTAAACATGGTATGGCTAATTTGACAGAAGCCTAAGCCAGTTGTTCGACCGTTTCCTACCTTCAATGGAATAAGAGATAAGATCAAAACACCATTAGCCTTCAGTTAGTTAAAACAAATAAAGGGGATTAGTGGTCCAAGTCTAGAATTTGAAGAGCATACGTAAAAGGTAAACGTCTCAATGACCCCAGCCTTAGGTCATCCTTTCCTTTTTTTATCGAGAAATGTGGTGCTATTTATAGTAGTCCCACAAAAGATGGCGGTTGTTGAGTATCTGTTAGAACGCTTCAACGACGTTATCAAAAGTAATCATGAGTAGTTAGTTTTGCCTCTTAGATTGACCAATCAAAAGGTATGATCTTAACTTACAACCATTGTCATTTCTTGTGTAAGGTGATAATCGTAAGATACATCACGACTTAACGGTGGCGAACCTCATGCCCCTCTTGAACTTGTATCACCTAAGCACCATTGTTCATTAATGTTTAGACATGAAATTTTTCACACCCGTTCTGCTGTCTTTGGTGGTCGAGATATCGACCACCTCGACTTTTGGCACATCCTCTTCAAGGATCTTTCCCTTATAGAGTGTGGGATCCTCTTGGATTGTTTAATTGATGTTTGAGTATTTATAGGGACGTTTGATATTTTAGTCAAATAATTTTATCTTTATTCACCCATTCTTTCATGGGTTGTCGCCATTGATAGGCTTTGTTGGCATGGTTTTCCCTTTCATGGGCCATCGCCATGGATACCTTTTAGCTCGTAATTTTCCATTTAATGGGTCGTCGCCACTGGTATGCTTTTCTATCATGGTTTGTCCTTCCATGGGTCGTCGTTATGGGTACCTTTTAGCTCATGGTTTTCCCTTTCATGGGTCGTCGCCATTGGTACGCTTTGATGGCATGGTTTTCCCCTCCATAGGTACCTTTTAGCTCGTGGTTTTCCCTTTCATGGGTCGTCACCACTAGTACATTTTGCTAGCATGGTTTTCCCTTTCATGGGTCGTCGCCATGGATGCTTTCTAGCTCATGGTTTTTCTTTTCATGGGTCGTCGCCATTGGTACGCTTTACTAGCTTGGTTTTGCCCTTTCATGGGTCGTCATCATAGGTACCTTTTAACTGGTGGTTTGCCCTTTCATGGGTCGTCGCCACTGGTAGGCTTTGCTGGCACGGTTTTCCCTTTTATGGGTTGTTGCCATGGTTACCTTTAGCTCGTGGTTTGCCTTTTCATGGGTCATTGTCACTGGTAAGCTTTGCTGGCATGGTTTACCCTTTCATAGGTTGCCGCCATGGGTACCTTTTAGCTCGTGGTTTGTGTAGTGATCTACACTGTAAATTTAATTAAAATGAATTGTTAATCTTTTATTGAGGATGTAAAATGATTTATTAGATATAATGCTTATACTTAATGACAAAGACTTTGTATTTAGTGGTAATGAAGTTATGAAAATTTTGATCATTGTGTTATTATGATAAGTTTTGGGGTGATTGTGTTATTATGTATTTCGGTTGAGTTTTTCCCTTGTTTGCTTGGGCTTAGGCCAAAAGTGGTTGATTGACCCTCGTCACAAGCCCATGACCTTTTTGGTCTTTTCAAACTGGATTTAATTTAAGGGAGTTATAGAGGGAGTGCATGGCTCATCTCCTTCAATTTAGGTGTTGGTTATGGTAACTTCCCTTACATATCTAATGGGAATAGGAGGTTGCGACCAATTGAGAATTGAGATCTTTGGTGCGTGTGCTGTAGAAGAGAAGGAAGGAAAAGAAGGAAGAGAAGAAAGAAGAGATCTATGAACCTGAAACCTACTTTTACCTTAATCAGCTTCTACCTTAACCGATGACGATCATGTACACGTGGTGCCCTCTAAATGGCATTGTAAATACGGATGTAACCATCTCGATGTAGATGATAGATAGCCTTCTAAAATGTGCACACACACACACACACACATATATAAATATTGAAAGGTATTTTGGTCTTCCACAATATCTTTAGTTAACTGCTGTGACAAGATCATTTTTGCCACACAGAAGAATAATTTGACTAATCCAACTTGTCCATTTGAGAGGGATTCTCTAGATAGACAATATCTTAACCTATATAAACCTTCGTAGTACATATGGTGTGTGTGTTGTAGAAAAGAAGGAAGGAAGAGAAGAAGGAAGAGAAGGAAGAAGAGATCTATGAACCTGAAGCTTACTTTACCTTAATTAGCTTCTACCTTAACCAATGACAATCATGTACACATGGTGCCCTCTAAATGGAGTTGTAAATATGGATGTAACCATCGTGATGTAGAGAATAGATAGCCTTCTAAAATGCAACACACACACACACACACACACACACACACACACATATATAGAGGATAGATAGACTTCTAAAATGTACACACACGCGCGCGCGCACACACACACATATAGATATATATACATTATCTTTAGTTAACTACTGTGACAAGATCACTTTTACCACACAGAAGAATAATTTGACCAATCCAACTTGTCCATTTGAGAGGGGATTCTCCAGATAGACAATATCTTAACCTATATAACCTTAGTAGTACATATGTATTGGGTTTTATCACATTTCAATCTTTTAATGTTTCTAAAGTTTTATACAAATAAACACATTTTTAAATGAGCCTTTATGCTGAGGGAAAAATTTATTTGGTTTCGAAACTTAATTTGTGACCTAGGGTTGACTGATAATATACGCGGAGAAGTGAAGCTCTCCAAATTAGCTTTCATGTGTGAGTTTCCTATCATAATTGGTTTCTGTGTTTGGAGCGTCAGTCCCTTAGTCACATAATCCGTCACCCTTATGTGACGTCCTGGCGCTCAGAACGCAAATATACGTTCTAAGTGCGAGAACGTCACTAATCCGTGGATTTGAAAATTCAATCCACGGATTGGAGTAAATAGAAAGAAAATGTAGAATTTGGGATTTTTTTTAAAGCATTTAAGGGTTAAAAGTTTGATAAAAGAATAGATATTTTTGTTATTTTGAGGGCTTTTTAGGAAAATACAAAAATAAATGAGTTTTATTCAGAAAAAAATGGTAAATTAGGTTGATAAATATCCATTTTTGAACTATATCTTTGTATAGGATGTACAGTTCGTATGTATACATACAAACGCTTTGTAGGCGCTTTGAACCACAAGTTATTTTCAAGTTTGGCGCTCTCACACCCGCTTTGCATTCTATTGACTTAGGTCAATCCAGACAACTGTCTTTATATATAGTTTTGGTGGTTGGGAGAACACTTAAAAGAACGAACCTTACTTCACTTTTTCACGCGTACTTTCAATCTAAGCATGTATCATATACTAAGTTTCAACCCTAAATATATATTTTCTACATTGTAGAAAGGGTTATCTTACAAAAATATGTTTTTTTAGTGCAAAACATAAGAAATATGCATTAAAAATATTAGACAACCACTGATACAATTCATATGATAAAACTTAATAGAGAGGGAACTCTGTCAAAATACAAAAGATAAGATAAAGCTAATTGGATCTGAAGGTTGTAAATGACCCGGATCACGTACCTCAATGCACACGAATCCAAATTTGCAGCGGAAGATCTCTGTCAAACCGAAAAACATCCCACGTTGGAATATGTGATTACTAAGATCACATACAATGAATCCACACTCAATCAATCTAGGGCTTTGTATGGAACCCTAATAGCAAAACCAAATCTCTATAGGGAAGAAGAGATGAAAAGAAGAGAAAGTTCTCTAGGGGTGGATTACCCAAAGCATAAATAGTATTTTGGGTAGGGAGGAGGAGTCTTCTATGTATAGAAGACTCAACTCAACTCCTCCTTCGACTCTATCTCCTAATCCCATTAGGAGAGAGTTATCCACATCCACACTTTTAATCAAGTATGGACTTCCCATTAAGTGGAGATCCCTGGTAAAGTCGACCCATCTCTAAAATTCAACATCTCCTACGCGTCCATAGTGGGCACAAACATGGAGCACAAAGTAACGGGTGAGCGACTCCATATCAAGTTCAATAAAATTGACATGGAGATACACTCTGAAAAGTATCATCTATGCCCTAGACTCATTTGGCCACATCAGGTTGAGTATTTCTAATCCCTCGTGAGCATAAGCTCAGATCTCTATATTCAACCATTAGATTCATGTTAAGGTGCTCATTTAAAAATACTTCATATAGGCTACATATATATGAAATAGATATAAGTAAAAGATGTGAAATATCAAAAGATAATTTTAAAACATGAGCACATATCTCTATGAATCGTAAGTTTCTGAATGTAATGCCAAATAGTCTTTCCTAATCCTTAGGCCATTTAGTTTTGACCTAACTGCTTTCCTAGACAAACCCTGGCCCGTTAGACCGTATGATTCATGACCATAGGAAAGTAAGTTAGAGTAGCAATTATCAGATCTAATTTCACAACCTGATCAAAGGTAATAAGGGTAATTGATCCTAATCTAGGATCATCCTTGTAGACACCCTAATTTGCACGAGATTGATTCCTTTGATCTTTGCAGCTTCTAGAGGCTTGAGCTTGGCACCTTTTCATGTTCGATCCCAATTTCAATCCCAAATCCATTTGAGCCAAAATTATCCTCGA
>JAUPMG010106884.1:0-12130 GCA_031762675.1 Pachysandra terminalis | reverse complement strand
AAATTTGTACAAATTAGGATGATATACCAATCCTGTAAATTTCTTCCCCACAGTTAATTTTCTCATATCAACAAACTGCTTTGGATTGGGCATTCTTTCTTTGTTTGTGGATGAATTAGTCGATTTTTTAATGTTGTGACATTTTAGGTCTATAAATGGTTAGACTGGTAATTATATTTAGTCTTGGGATTTCTGTACCCTTTACTGATCCATGATCTTGCACCACCATCTTCATCTTCTAATATCTTTATATTCACGAATCACAGGTCATCCATGGCAAGAAATAAAGTTTACATCGTCTACAGAGGCCGCAGACCAGGTAATTATCATAGTTGGGAGGAGTGGCATGATCAAGTGAATGGGTACAGTGGAGCTTGCTTTAAGAGTTATCCTTCAAGAATGGAAGCCGAAGACTATCACCACTCATATCAGTGCCGTCACTGTGGAGAACACTCAAGAATAGAAGCCGAAGACCATCTTCACTCATATGAGTGCCGTCACCGTGGGGAACACATTTGCCAAAAATCTCTACTTATTTTTTCTTGTATTTGTAATTTGCTTGGTGATAGTTTATGTTATTTTGTTCCAAGATGGATCCTAGAGGCGAAAGAAACTTCATTAACTGAAAGAAACGAACGTTTGTAAATATGATGGTTGAACTTCTTGTACACATGGAAACAGTATACAATGTCTACTTTTTGTTCCTATTTACATGTAATGACCTATGGTGACATTGTTACTTTTGTTATGCATTTTTTTTTTCTTTTCTTATGAATCCAAAGTTTTGAATTAGTAAACACATAGATAGAATGTGTAACGACCTGTGGGTGTGGTGTACCATTTTGTAAGTTCAAGTAATGATCCTAAATTCATTGCAATGCTCCTTTACTCAAGTATCAATTTTGTTTTTTTTTGCTTTCATGGTGACCCTCTCCTGGTCAGGAAAGTTTAGATGTAAAAAACCAGACGCACTTGAACAGCCAGAAGTCTTCCATTGTTATTACTAATGTTTTTATCTAATTTTGTAAGAGCATCCTATTTTGACGTGGGTTGGTGTGGGTTTTGCCGGATTGATAGAGCTTTTCAAGGTCAAGCTTGCTGCCATGTTCTTCTCTGTTCAGTCAAAAGACAACTTGAAAGTATATTTTGTTGCTTCACTCTCTCGTGATTCTTGAACTTATAAAGGCAGAAATGTGTGTGTATATATATATATGTTTGGAAGATAAGTAGGATATATTGAGAAAAGAGTGGGGGAAGAATGTACAAAGCCAAACCTCCAAAACAAGGAGGTGTCCCGCAAGGACAGGCCAAACAACAAATTGAAACAAACTGACCTATATCCCAACACATCAAATTAGGCTAAGATACAAGAGACCATTACAAAAGCAATCAAAAACAGAAAAACAGCAACAGATCAAACAGTACCATAACAAAAGCAATCAAAAACAGAAAATCCCAGGGCAAACATCCCCACAACAGCATCACCATTCAGCACCCAACAGTACCAAGTCACAACAGCAACTACAGCAGCACAATGCACACAATACAGCAACTAGAACAGCAGCTGAACACTGCCAGATAGCACTGTAACAGCACCGGATTGCAAGGTACAACCACCATAAATGAGCCACGGCTAAACCAACAGTAGCAGCAACAACAAAAGGACCATTGTCCGCCCAAAATATTGCAAGCTTGAGAGCTCATCAAGCATTTTTGAGAGAACATGTAAAGTTTAAATAACCTAAAGCCAAAACAAAACTTTAAAAACCGTGGTTTCATCCGCAACAAACGACATCCCGCAACAAACGACACCTATCTTTGCCAAAACCAAACTTTAAAAACCAGCACTTGGCATCGAATGCAAGCAGCACCTATCCTTGCACAACCTCCACAATCTGAAAGAACAGAAAAAAAAATGATTATCCTTAGATTTAAGTGAAGACCACAATTATCTGGGTGATTTAAAATTTCAAAGGTTGAATCCATGAACTAGATCCCACTTGGTAACAGTACCACAATACCTGAACATTTTCAAAGGGTCATCACAACACAAAAAAAAAAAAAGGTAGGTATCAATACAGCATCAGAACAGCAAATCAAAGTAAGCATGACAATCGTAGAAGAATTAGTGAGCCATTAAAGCAAAATATTAATGAGGACTGAACACAGCAGAACAGGGGAACAGGGGAGGCAGATCAACAGGGTATAACAGCAGAGTCAGACATTTAGGAAGCTTTTTGTTACCAAAGGCAACAGCAAAAAACAAACATTGTTTTTAATAGCCGGTGCTGAAAATTTCAGCACCGGCTCTTACTCGTGGTTTTGTTTGGGTGGGAAAAAAATTTCAAAGTTTACCTTGACGGGGGCTGAAAACGGAGCTAAGCTGCCGTTTGGGTGTGGGGTCCACACTGGTCAGGTGTCGCCACCAGGTGCTCAGCACATGATTACTCAGCACAGCAGATCCGGCTCCCTGTGAGAGTAAGAGAGAGAGAGGATAAGGGTAATTTAGATAATTGCATTTTTTTTTTTCAAAAAGCAAATATTGTTTTTAATAGCTAACATGTTTCGTCATGTAAGAGGATTAAAAGGCAAATATTTTGTCAAATTATACTTGAGGGATCAATAGTTTAGGTCATTACACTTTTTGGCAATAAGTTGCCTAAAGTAAGGGTAATGGATAATCTTTTTTATTTTTTTTGTGTTTTAAGATGACCTTGGCCGTCCGATATCTTTGGCTCCATTCAGATGCCAAGAGTATTTCAAAAAGTTTGTTAAAAACTAAGTTAAATGTTGCAGAGGTGTTTGGGGGTACAAACTGAGTTTTAAGGGTATTTTTGGTATAAAATAAGAGTTGCAAGGGTATTTTTGTACAAAATTAAAGGTCACAAGATGTATTCTCGTATTTTTCTACTTTCCCGTTGTATATGGTAGGAATTTATAGAGAATATTTTTTCCGTGGGATGGCAATGGGGCGGGTTAAACGGGTAACCCGTCCTATCCCTAATGGTTAGAGTTTGGTAACCCGTGAATTGGGCTAGGGTTTGACTCAATCCTTAATCTATCTCATTGCAATTCACCTACATTTTAAATATATATATATTTATATATTTATTCATAAATATGTTATTTTTCCATTAATTTTTATATCTGTTTTGCTTCCAAATTTAACTTCATTTATAATTTTATTTTCAAATATCTTTTAAATAATTGAATTTTAATTTTAAATGCAGAAAGAAATAGTTTTTTTAGGGTTTGGATGTACTGGGCTAAGCTTGGGCTTAAAGAATTCTATGATCGGACTATGATGAGTGCAAGCCAGCCCAAGTCCACCCAGGCTCGATCCGTTGCCACACAATTGCTTCTATTTATGATGAGTGCAAGCCGACCCGATCCACCCAGGCCCGACCCGTTGTCACACAACCGCAAAGTACGGGTGTAACTCGGTAGGTTTGGTTCGGTTAACCAACCCGAATTACATTAAATTAAACTGAAAACTGAAACAAACAGAAAAAAGAAACCGATTTAGAAAATCGAAATCAAACCGAACTATAATGAATTAAACCAAAAACTAAACTAAGCCGAAATTGAAACCAAAATATTCCGTTTTTCGGATTCAGTTTAACAAAATTAATATTATTTTCTACATAAAATACACATACTCACACACATTAATATATGTCTATGTATATGATCTATTTCATTTTTTTTCTGGTTCAGTTCAATTTAGCCGAAGCCTTAACCGAAAACCAAACTGAATTAATTTGTTTTTTTTCTTTCTAAAACCATATAACCAACCCCCCCCCCCCCCCCCCAAAAAAAAAAAAGAGAATAAACCAACCGACTTTTTTCAGTTTGGTTTGTTCAGTTTTCAGTTTAAATTGAACCAATTGACACCCCTACTTACAAGTAGGGTTGCAACTCAGTTCAGTTTGGATTGGGTTGAGCTCAACCCAACCCCAAACCAACCACCTTGAAGGTCAACCCAAACCCAACCAATCTGATTTGAAATCCAAACAATGAAACCCAAACACCAAACCTATTTTATTTTGTAAAACCTTAACCCACCCAAATGGTATTTTTGGGTTGATTTGGGTAGGGTTAATTCGGGTTGATAAGCACAATAACAGCTTGAGTCATAAATTTGGACTTGTGAATTTGAACAATGTGCAAATACTTACAAAAACAAAATCTAACTTACCCAACACATTTAATTGCAACAAAGCATATTAGTAGTTAGCACTGTTATTACAACATAAACACAAGACTAGCTAGATTGGTTATTAAACCATAAACACTATAACAACAACAACAAAAATATTATATGTACACTATCAACCAGATTAATTCGGTTTGAGTTTTAGGTTACCCAAAGCCCTAACCCAAAATCGAACCAATTTATTTTTGGTTGACTTTTTTTAACCCAAAACCGACCCAAAGTGATATAAAACATAACCCAAACAGATCCAGAGTCGGATTGAGGCGGTTTGGATTCGGGTTAACCCGATCCAAGTTTCACACATACTTACAAGTCAGCTCCAGAAGAGAGTCAATTTTTTTTATAGGATGGCGCGTCGCAGCAGAAAGATGTTTTACCATCCCAACGAGTCGGAAACAGGCACCGTTGATTGATTAATTTGAGATAGGACTTATTATATTAAGAACGAATCTGAGCCGTTCAATCTGAATACATGATGATATCATAATCATTAATCACAGGATTGATCATCAGGATCAGGAAAATGATGCTAGGGCAAACCAGCAGCGCACAGATCGCGCTTTTCTCTTATGGGCAAGTCCGTGCAGAGGGCATATCTCTATAAATAAAGAAGCTCCCCTTCCTCACGCGCCCAAGCAAATTTGTTTCTTCGAAGCATTATATAAACAGAATTCCCCAAAATAAGCCAAGAAGATGGCGAAACCTCGCAAGCCAAAGAGCGAAGATCAGAAATCCGATAATTCAGGCGCAGTCGTTCGCCATCAAAAGCTTTGCCTTTCCATCGACATGGAAAAATGCCGAATCTACGGGTTAGTCCCAGCTCAGAGCTCAAGTATCTTTCAGTTTTCATCTTCCACACCTTTATATACTTTCCATTTAAGATCCTCCCTCCCTCTCTCTCTCTCTCTCTATATATATATATAAATCGGAAGGTGCAGAGTAATAATTACGGGAACAATATATTATTTTGGGCAAAAATTAGTGATATTTGTGTTCTGTTCATACAAATTGATATCATTTTGAGCTGGATTTGTACATGGAACTGATTGATCGCGATTTCTGTTAGTAGCGAGATATTAGAATGACTGGTGAGATTTGTGTTCAGTTCATACAAATTTATCTATCTATCTATGTAGTAGTAAAAATTGATTGAAGTTGGACTAAAGGGAAAGTTTCAGGATAGTAATTTTGGGAACAATGTATTGTTCTGTGGAAAAATTAGTGATGTTTGTGTTCTGTTCATACAAATTGATATCAGTTTAACTTACCTCCAAAAAAAAAAAAAATTGATATCAGTTTGAGCTGGATTTGTAGATGGAACTGATTACGATTTCCATTTGTAGTGAGGTATTAGAATGACTGGTGAGATTTGTGTTCTGTTCATACAAATTTATCTACCTATCTATGAGTGTTTTAGTAAAAATTGATTGAAGTTGGGCTAAATCGAAATTGCAGGATAATAATTATGGGGACAATGTATTGTTTTGTGAAAAATTAGTGATATTTGTGTCATGTTCATACAAATTGTTGTCAGTTTGAGCTGGATTTGTACATGGAACTGATTGATCGCGATTTCTGTTTGTAGTGAGACATTAGATTGATTGGTGAGATTTGTGTGTTTGTTTAGGTTTACGGAACTAAAAGTTTCTGTCCCGGATAGTGGAATTGTTGGGCTACATGCTGATAACTTGACGATTGAGAGTGTTTCCGTTGATGGAGAGGCGGCTGAGTTCGAATATTTTCCGCATTATCAGGGTGGAGGAAATGGTGAAAGATGGTCTTCTGGGTTGTCTGCTAGTTCTGCAGCCGATGCTGCGTGTTCTACGTATATTTTGTCTCTTGAGAGAGAAGTGGCTCCAAATCTCTTAATTTTGTGTTGTAAGTCAGTGCAGTCGGTGAGCGATCAATGGGGCCAACCGAATGGGGAGAATGCGATGAATGGGGAGAATGGTTTGCATCATCAACATGGTGAATCGACAAAGGTTGCGATCATTACAGTGATTTTAGTAATATATGATTATGCTTCTATGCTTGTGTTTGGATGTAGATTAATGTCTGGCTTGTCATGCACAGGGGAGCACATGCTTTTCAGTTTTTCGCTCACTCAATTATATTTACAGTTAAACGTGCTCTTTGAGCCATTTGTACATTCGTATTGTGCATTTTCTGTTTCCATGAAAATTGGTTGCTCGGGTAGCATTTGTGTCTAGCTGAGTGTTAAACATAAAACTGCATTTTGTGTTCGACTCATTTTTTATTCATTTAAAAAATATTATACTTTCTTGGTTATTATTTTTGGGTGTAGTAAGTTGTTGTGAAGAGTTTCACACTTCTGAAGTTTCTCATGTAGGTTGAAATTGGGTGCAGAATGTGAAATTGGTTCGCATTGATTATTGGGTAGAGAAGGCAGAAGCAGGAATTCATTTTTGGAATAACATGCTGCATACTGATAATCAGACAAGACGTGCACACTGCTGGTTCCCTTGTATGGACAACAGTTCACAGCTTTGCTGGTAAGAATGGTTTGATTTTACTGTTATTATTTGCATTTAACTTTATAACTTATACCATTTGGAAATTTATACCTTTACTTCGTGATTCATATTATGGTTATGCTCCTTTTGCAGCTATGATCTGGAATTTACAGTTGCCCACAATCTCGTGGCTGTCAGCAGTGGAAGTTTACTTTATCAGGTCAGATGAAGCAAACATCATTCCTTTGTTTGTGAGCATCTGAATTGTGATTCCTTGTTTCTTTAAGATCGTATATTTTAAAGATGCCATGCTTGTTATCTTTCATCGGTTATCTTTTATCGAGGAGGATGGGAGCATAACATTGGCTGAGATATTTGGGGGAGGGGAGGTAGTTATTCATTCCTGCACGAGTTGCTTTTAATTATTCCAAACAAACCAGCGAGCCAGTAGGCATCAAATACTGCAAACAATCAGCAATGTCCTGACACTGATTATCTCGGCATACTTTAACTGTTTAAAATCTTAGTAGTTCTGTATAACATTTGAAGTCACTTCTAATCAACCAAAATGTTTTAACTCATTAGTCGACTACCAGGCCATAACTAATGTCCTGAAAATTTCGAATTTCTCCCCATAACAATGTTATTCCTCGGTTGCAACACTATACCCATAATCCTTCTAAATACCTTATCGCCAAAACTTGTCCGCTAGGTAGTTTGTAATACCTCAACCTCCAGGATTCAGCTGACAAACCACAAGTACAAGACATTATGGTACACGAGTCTCCCTTAGACTCCTTTTGAGGGAGAGAAAACATGAAGGACCTCACTTGTATGATCCTTGAACACCTCACTAATCTTTGATGGGTTTGGATTGCCGTAAGAACATCCATTTACATTTAGCTTGACCATGCCAACGTGGGGAGGGCATGCTGCATAAATGCTCCCTTTCGATGTCAACAATCTCGCTAAGGCCACCAAATCCCTCATAATATCTGATAGGGGGATAACCTAAATTCCCTGGAAGAAGATTTCCATAATGCAATCAAAAACAAAACATCCTGTAAGGCTGTAAGATCCTTGAAGTGACAACTATCTTAGTACTTGACCCGCTTTTGGTCCAAACATTTCACAATGCTAATATCATGTATGGTTTTGCTTAAACCTTACTACACCCTATGGGTTAGAAATGTACGTTCTAACCTATTTTTTGTCAGGGAACCAAGTCAGGCGACAAAGAAGAAACATATGCGTCGGATGACTGTACTTGAAATGAAGATGTAGAGATAGATGTGTGGGAAGACTAGGAAAGATAAGGTAAGGAATGAACATATTTGAGAGTTTTTAGTTGTTTCCTGGATACAAGATAAGGAAAATAGGTTAAGATGGTTTGGGCATGTAAAGCATAGGCCTAGGAAGGCAGTTGTGAGAAGGTAATCATTGAAGGATCTAAGAGGGCAAGGAGAAGACCAAAAATAATCTGGATGGAGTCAGTTCGAAAGGATTTGGATACATATAATTTGACTGAAGATATGGTTTGTAATAGCCTGGGATGGAGGAATAGGATTCGTGTTGCCAACTCCAATTAGTTGGATTTTATTGTTCTTGTTGTACCCAAGTCGCATCCCAAATAATCTACTCTGTCAAACATGAAACGATCCCATTTCTAGCACATGCCAAGGTTTAATCTTTACATAAAGCTTTAGTTGACTAGCTAATAATTCCTGCTATATGTTGCCAAGGATCACTTTTGAGTGTGCACAACATCCATTGAGATCCATTGATTTGAATATTCCTACATGTCCATTTAGGTTTTCTTATTAGTGGCCAAGTCTTACTTTTGGGTAGGCCCTTAGCTTACTTTAAGTGGTTTCTATGACATCACCTCATTATGACAATAAGAAAGCGATAAGGAAATGATAATGCTAGAGTCAAGAAGGATTTGAAATCCTTAAAGAGTTTCAGTCTTGTTTGGAATATGAGTTATGAAGGCATGTGGATTTTATTCATAAAAAAGGCAAATTTGATAGTAATTGGAATATTAGCTTGAGGAAGAGAAGGGGCAAAAAACTTTATTATCTTAGAAGCTCATGTTCTTGTAGTGGAATTTTATGGATTTTTTTGATGAATAACGAAGAGTTCATTAATAAAAAATAGAGGATAAGAAATACTAATAAAGGGGGGGTTTCAAACAAAAGGATGGGCCGGGCCTTGTGATGAAGAATAAAACTACAATAATAAGCATTAACTGAGGATTCTGAAGCACCAAAGTGGTGAAACATCCCCTAAAAAAATCAGCAATGGCAGCTCATATACCATAGGCTAAAGGATTGGCCGGTCCAACTTGGGATTTGCTAGGGACGAGCTGACCCCCTGGCCGATCCCAAAAAGATTTGAAAAAATGATGACTCGGACCGATCCCGTGACGGATTGGCTAGTCAGAACGTACGATCTAGTTTGGATCGTTCGGCCAACGCTTTTGAAAAAACACAGATCCCGCTCAGCTCGGGATGATTCCTCTACGAATCTTCCGATCCAAGTCGGGTGATCTGTCTAGGATCCTCCGGTACTTTTTTTAATGAAAGATCAACTCAACATTGTGAGGCATGAAATTTTGCAGCTTTGCAATGAATGCATGTCTGGTCACATAGCTCATGGGTGGTCCCTTGAGCAGATTCATATATAGTATGTAAATGCCATCCTGCCATTAAGTTTGTTACTCTTGACTTCTTGTTATTTTTTATTTATTTATTTATTTTTCTTCAAGGTCTACAGAGATTGTGGATAGACAAGGTGGCAAGAAAGTGAAGGATAAAGCCAAGATTCCTTGTCTTGCATGACACAGACTTCCATATGTTGTATGCTCAATCATGAAATGAATTTTTAAATGAAATCAACTAGGCCAGCGATGGAATTTCTTCTTCTCTTTTAAACATGTCCAAACAAAAATGTTAATTCTTATAAAAAAGTGGACATCATAGAATCTTTTTTAAACATGTTCTGATGTTCAAACAAACAATGTGAATTCCTTTAATTTTTGTCATGTTGAAACAAAAGGTGTCATATCTACTTTTCTTCTTCAGTGTTCTCGTGAACTTTACAGTGTTCTCGTGAATATGAAACTGAACATTGATTCTCTTTAAATGCGAATGGAACTAAGATTTGGCCAGTTGAAGTAGCCTTCTTTAGAGTCGGAACATCATCGGAATCCTGTGCCTTTTCCACCTATGTGCTGTGTGACCAAACATGCCTTCATTGCAGAGCTTCAAATTTCATGCTTCACAATGTTGAGTTGATCTTTCATTAAAAAAAAAATGTACCAAATGATCTGTTTAGGATTGTCTGATTTGGTTCGGCCGAGCCCTTGACGGATCATCAGATGATCTGTCACGGAATTGTCTTGAGTTGAGCAGGTCTTTTTTTTTTTTTTTCAAAAACGTGGGCTGGACGATCCAACTTACCGATTCCATGTGGTCAGAGTCGTCGTTTTTTCAAGTCTTTTTGGGATCGGCCGATCCAGACCGGGATCGACCGGTCCTTTACACTATGTAAACCATAGGTTGCTTTCTTTGGAGTAGCAAGGGTGATAAATTTGTACCATTTGATGGCTTGTGATCGTTTTCAGGCTATAATCTTGTGGGGGTCTTTGTATATGTTCGATAGCAATAATTATTGATTAAATTTTGGATTATTTATTAAAGAAATATTGAAAAGGAGTAATAACAAGTTGCAAATCAAGGGCCAATTTTCACCGTGGGTTGCAAAATGAGCAATTTTTTATAAAAGAAATAATTGTTCCACCCTTGGCTAGGTCATTAGGTTTAGAGTTAGAGGTCTTCGGAACCTAGAAAAACTAGGTATTTGCCTAGGTTGAATAACTATTGGCTAAGTTGTCATTTTTAGAGTTGAAAGATTTAGATCTGTTTGACAAGCAAAACATCGTGGGTTGCAAAAGGAACGATTATCATCGTGGGTTGCAAAAAGAGCAAATTTTATAGAAGAAATAATTGCTCCTCTGTTGGCTAGGTCATCAGCTTTAGAGTTAGTGGACTTTGGAGCCTAGAAGAGCTAGGTATTCGCCTAGTTTGGATAACTACTGGCTAAGTTGTTTGTTTTAGAGTTGGAAGACTTAGAGCTGTTTGACAAACAAAACAAGGATGATCTTGTCTTCATTGTCCCTATGATTTTGCGACATGTAGAAGGCTTTGGATTCCCCAAAAAGCATTTGTCAAAGTTGAGCGTAAAGAGTTTCTGTGAAGGAAAATGTCATAGGTTGTTGATATGATGAAGAGTGCCAATTCTTGTAAGATTGCCTTATAATCCTTACTAATGTTTCCTTTTCCTGAGGACATTCCTGGGAACTCCTTGGTAATAGAAACTCGAGGCTGCAACTTTAATTATTGTAATTGCTCTATTTCTTATATTATCTAAAAATATTCATCTTCTTCTTTCCTTCCATACAAACGAAAGAGTGGTTGTAGTTCCAAATGATTGTGCCCCTCTTACCTTCATAGTTAGGGTAGTCCCAGACTAAGAGCGCGATCTCCAAAGGCATAACCTAGCTAGTACTTGCCAATCTTGAGAAAATGCATCAGCCTTCTGCATATCGATAGCGTAAAAGCATGTGGTTGTATGGCCCATTAGCTTCATGGTCATAGATAGAAGGAAGGATTTGTGCCTCCTCTTTTGAAGCTTATTACGCCTCATGTTGATCTTTTCTTAGGGAGGACATCCATGCGAGTGTTTTAACTTTGTGTAGTTGTGTGGAATCTTGGTTTCCGGCTTTTAAGAGAAAACTTTCGGTAGATGGCCCTTCAGCTTCATGGCATATGCCTTACACATGTGGTGAAGGATTTGTGCATCCACTTTTGAAGCTAATTTTGTATATTTACCTTTCTTAGAGTGTCCATCCATGTGAATGTTTTAACCTTGCGCAGTTTTATGGAACCTTGGCTTCCAACTTTAAATGAGTATGGACTTTAATCTAAGAAGAGGATTTTTCCATAGTTTAAAATAACATCAAGAACAGTTAAAGTGGTAGTAGGGTTAGACCGCCAATCATTTCATCGGAAATAATGTTGAAACAATGGAATGTATTTTCATGTTTTTTTATTATTACATTAATTTTCTAATTCCTAATTAAATAAATAGAACACAATATTACTGGAGTAAGATTAAATTGATAGTAACAATCTATAATGTTAGAATAACAGTTGTTATAATAAAAATGAGGGAAAATAACATTTGTTACATTTATAATGCTATATCCAAAAATAACATCACATAATAATCAGTCTTCAACCAGCAATTGACGCGCCTCGGTTATTACCTCACTGACTGCGTCATTGCCCCAAGCGCTAGTTCTTAATGGATGGTCTTGACTGGCAAGGTGCTGTTAAGGATATTCACGCTTCAGTTAGCTGGCTCAAGGCTAATGGTT
>JAUPMG010106873.1:0-12130 GCA_031762675.1 Pachysandra terminalis | reverse complement strand
AGATCCCGAAGGTCTCACCTCGTGATCCGTGCCATCCCACCTTGGGATCTGAGTCACCGGGATCCGGGGCGTGACAAGAAGCCCAGTATGTTTCTTGGATTTTTCTGAGATCGTTTTGAGGTAGGTGTCCTACAACCAACTGGTTTACTTCATACCTTTGGATTTTAGGTTATTAGTGATGATTTCTAAAATCAGAAGGAGGGGATTTTGTGATTGTGAGTAGTTTAAGCTTTAGATGGGAGGAAAACAACAGGTATTTCTGATTATGTACTATTGGAAGTGTTGATTTGATTGTTGTGATTATTAGTCAAGTGATAGCAATTTTTATAACCTAAATGATTTATCAAGGACTTTATTTTGTAAAAAAAACAATATGCATGTGGATTTGTTTTAAATTGGTTTTAATCCCTAGATTGACCTAGTTGTTTCGTTTGATCGATTCGAGTAGTGTAGGAGTTCATAAATTTAGAAGGTTTCATTGTGTATAAAAGAAGTGGCCTCAAGAATCCTTCGGGACATCTATAGACCCACTTGGATACCCAAAATAGAACCCATAATTTTTCTGAGTTCCGCGGCACTCGATAGACCGTACGAATGCAACCAGTCGACCAAACAGGATTAACGATCGATCGAAGCACTAACCGGCTGGTTCCAGTCACATAATGATGTATTGTTGTCTATGGTTGGTCGATCGAACGAATAGGTTGATCGGTTGAGTTATATGGTCGACCGGTTATCGCAGTTAGTGTTGTGTGTGTTTTGGTGGCTGGGTGCAACCAGACGGGGTTGACGGGTCGACCGGACTATCCAGAATTTAATATGTGATATGTTAGATGTATTTTGAATCATGTATTGTATGTGAAGGAATTACACGTGTATGTGGGTCCACGTGTAGACCCAAATTAGTGTGATGAAAGAGATGTGAATGTAATTGTGATGGATTTGGATAATGGTATGGTTTGTCAAATAAGAATGAATGAGTCGAATGAATGATTTTAGTAGTAAAGTGTGTTGTGAATGTGTGGAGGTGTTAAATAGGTGATTATATGAAACAATATGATAATCGTGAATAACATGTTAGTTATTCATGTTACTATGTAAGATGATTATGAATATGATATATGAGATGTGAATGATGTGTCAACGCAATACATGTTCAATATAAGTAGTGTGTATGGTTTTAATTGTAAGCACGACCTATGCTTTATTTACGATAACATATATGCTTAGATATTGATTGTTCACCCTAGGATTGGTTGGGGTGAAAGGACCTTGGTAGGAGCATTAGAGATGTCATACCAATTAGCTTAGCTTAAGGCTAATAGGGTCATCACGGGTTAATAGATGTGAGGGACCATAATGTTGAGTAGTGGTACAATAACTAAGCTTATGGAGCTTGGGTGATCCATTATAGTTTTGAGGCCGCTTAGAACAGATGTTCGGCTATATTTTGGGTTGTTTATCTACCATGAATTGAACTAATGAATTAGGCAACTTCATTTGACTTATCAGGATGGTTATGTTTGGCTTTACCTTGAAGGGGATCCGTGGGTTTGAGTCCCTAAAGAAAAATAGGATGGAAAATTGTGACCATGGGATTGAAAGTCCCTAGAACTACATTGCGCACGTAGATTATTTGATGGTCTTATTCAACCGGTGTAAACTGGGATGTGGGAGGCTGTAATGACCTGAATCCACTAAGAGAATACCCACATTTAATGATTTAATTTTTTTCCTGATTTAAGGGTATTTTTAGCATTTATTTAATATATATGTATTATTGAAAATACTAATTGCCGTTTTGAACGCACATCCCATAGGGAACGTGTGCTTGTTTTCGAGACCTAGGTTTGAGATTTGGAAGAGTTTATAAGGGAGAATTAGGGTTTCATTCTGTCTTATTTGCTTGGAATCTAGATCTAAACTTCTGTAAGAGGCTGGAGAGAAGAAGAGAGGAAGAAGACGACTACCTTGCGGTGGATTTCGATGCCGAAGCAAGTGAACGAGAAGGTGATCGCAGCCCGTATTCGCTAGAAGAAAAGTGTTCTTGAAAGTGCCAAGAAACTCTACTGGAATCAGGTAAGTTACGTAGGGATGAACATAGTTTCTTATTGAAATCAACGCCCTGTTTTTAAGTATATAGAATATATGATTTGTTGATTGATCGAATGATGGTATCCTTGTTTGAATGCGTTTTGTGTGGTCTAATATGTTTTAAAGGTGTTTTCGAAGGTCTATGTATGCTTACAAGTTTTTTGGAGTGTATTTGAATGCCTAGGTTTGAATTTCAAAACTCACAGAAAAACTCAAAAGAACCCGGATTCACGCAGATCGACAGGCTTCGGTCCACCGATGCCTCTGCCGACAGAGAGTAGTTTTTAGGCAAAATTAGCTATTCGGTAGGCTTTGGTCCACCGACGTCTCTGTCGACGACCACCAGACTTTACAGATGGTTTCGGTCCACTGACCACTCCACCGACAAAGACTGTTTTCTAGACAAATTTAGCTATTCGGTAGGCTTCGGTCCACCGACGCCTCTGCCAAAAACCCAGTAGTTTGCACAGTAAGTAATGATTTCATTTGGATTACGTGGATGGATGATGTAGGGCTTCGGCAATGCTACAATGATGTGTATTCGAGATCTGTAGAGGAGCATGAGGAGCATCTGCAGATTGTTCTTCGGACCTTGTTTGACCAGCACTTGTATGCTAAGTTTAAGATGTGCGACTTCTGGAAAGAAGAGGTCATATTCCTTGGGCATATTGTATCCAGAAAAGGTATTTCTGTGGATCCGGCCAAGGTTGAGGCAGTTCTTGGTTGGGAGCAACCTAAGAATGCTTCGGAGATTTAGAGTCTCCTAGGACTTGCGAGTTACTATAGGAGATTCATTGAGGGATTCCCATCCATTTCAGCACCTTTGACTCATTTGACTCGGAAGAAAGTCAAATTCGCTTGGGAGGAGAAGTGTGCAGCTGCTTTTGAGGAAATGATCAGAAGAGATTAACGTCCATCCCTGTTCTCGTTCTGCCAGTTGCAGGTTGGAAGATGGAAGTCTACACCGACGCATCATTGCAGGGTACAGGAGCTGTTTTGATGCAAGAGGGTCGTGTTGTGGCTTCTGCTTCACGGCAACTTAAAATTCATGAGCGCAACTATCCTACTCATGGCTTGGATTTGGCCGCAGTGCTTTTTGCTTTGAAGCTTTGGAGGCACTATCTGTATGGAGAGGAGTTCGAGCTATTTTCGGACCATAAGAGCTTGAAGTACATATTCACTCTGAAGGATATGAATGTGTGTCAAAGGAGATGGTTAGAGCTCGTTGCCGACTACAATTCGACACTTAGCTACCATCCTGGTAAGGCTAATGTGGTGGCAGTCGCTTTGAGTCGCAAACCGCGAGGAGTTCTTGTGCAATTGATGTGGCAGTAGCAAAGACTTCAAGGGATCATTACAGGATTGGGAGTCCTCCCTTCAGATCGGCAAGGTGATGGCTTCTTATTCAGCCTTGTGGCTAAACCGTCATTGGAGCAGCAGATGGCAGAACTTCAAAAGAGCGCCTTTGATCTACTTACAATTGCATTGGACGACAGCAATCCAGAGTGGATTTTACATCCTGACGATTTGATCAGATATCGAGGCAGACTTTGTGTACCAGCGGACGAGAACGTCAAGAGTAGTTTTTAGGCAAAATCAGCTATTTGGCAGGCTTCGGTCCACCGACGCCTCTGCCGACGACCACCGGACTTTACAGATGGTTTCGGTTCACCGACCACTCCACCAACTGAAACTGTTTTTTAGAGCAATTTAGCTATTCGGCAGGCTTCGGTCCATTGACACCTCTGCCGAAAACCCAGTCGTTTGCACAGTAAGTAATGATTCCATTTGGATGACTTGGATGGATGGTGTACGGATTCGGCCAATATTGTTGTTGATTTCCGAAAGCAAGACCTAACCATGGTGTGTCAATCTTGGTGTTCTGATGTGTTGTTTGCCATCATTCCATCTTAGTTGATCCTTATTGTTGCAGACTTGTGGTAATCTAATGATTTGTGTACTGTTGTGATAACGCTGGAAGCTAGTGAACGTATGCAATCAGATTATCCGAGGGTATGGGACCTTGGATAGTTTCGGTTGTAGGCCTTCACATGATATCCACCCAATGCATTACATACTTGGTTGATGTCAAGTGGTAAGTAGACTGGGAGGTGGAAATCTACGGAGAAACAACTACGATGGCTCCGGACTGGGTTGCCTATATACCTTGTGGGTGAAAAGGCTCACAGAAACTAGAGTAGGATGCTTGTGATTGCCTATATAGGTTCACTACCCCTCGAGTATCGTTCACTCGAAAATTAGTCATACTGTATGGTAGCCTTCGTGCCATGGGTTAGCGCCTGGAATGGAGAGGGTATTCCAGTAATTCCATGGATATGTCCTAAAGTGGCCTTGTCGTTGGAAGTGTGTTAAGAGGTGTGCTTACCATGAAACATTAATCTTAGTTCATTATATCTTGCATTCCTATCATTATTTGTGTATGTTGATCATTGAATTCATTCTAGGTCATGCGCATGTGTCATGTCATCTCATAAACTATGCATCTTGCATTTCCTTATGATGTTTTATCATTGAATTTATTATCGGATTATTATGGTACTAACCCTTGTATTGATTCCATGAGAGGACGGGTGAACATTCCTTTGTTTCTTACTGAGCAATCATAGGCTCACACAACGTTTTATGTTATAGGATGGGAAGAGGAAGGTCCGCTCTAGTTGGAGTTGCTGTGTGGATTGTCTTGCTGCTTTACTTACTTGCTTACTTTGCTTTCCATTTATTGCCCTTCACTCCGGATGGAGTTAGACTATTCAGTTTGATTTATGTAGTTGACGTATTCTGAGGATCCTTTGGACATAGTGGTAGTTTCGTTTTGGATTTTTTTTATTTAAACCCTGTTGTTGCTAAGTATTGTTCTATTTATACTTTGAACTTTATGTAGTCGTTAGCTACCGCATTTTGATCTATTTAAATGAAAGTACATTATTACTTTTTTTTGCGTCATGTTGTGGTAGCAATCCGCGGTCCAGTAGTGGATCCCGAAGGTCTCACCTTAAGATCCGTGCAATTCCCTCATTGGGATTCGTGCTACGGATTTGGGGTGTGAGATTGGAATCAGAGCATAAGGTTTGCTCAGAATACGAATGATTTTGGTTAGAGACTATTACTGTTAGGTATCACATAGAAACGGAAGATTAGGTGGAGAAGCATAGAAACCACTATAGGATTGTATGCTGCGTGCTATTGATTGCTGTTGTGACTATTATGTGTATGCTTATACTTACTAGGAGGAGTCCCTCGTAAGACTTTAATGGCTGTTCTGGTGTTTAGATGGCAGGAGGGAGAAGGAACGCTTCCATGGGGGAGAATTCTTTTAGGGCTGAGGCTGATGCAGACCCTCATTTGGTGAACGTATTTCAGATCCTGGGCGACTTGGCTACTTTTTTGCACGATCAGATGGAGCGCTAGGCAGTGCTAGACGAGAGGAAAGTACAGAGTACGGCCATGACTTGGCTTGAGAAGTTCAAGAAGCTGACACCACCGACGTACGCAGGATGAGGACAGCCTCACTATGCAGAGGACTGGCTCCTTAATATATAGAGGATTTTCAGGACGATGGAGTGCCCGGAGCAGCAGCGCGTATCCCTGGAGACTTTTCTGTTGAAAAGGGAAGCACTTCACTGGTGGGATATGATCGAGAGGAGCCTGACATTCATGATGACCTGGGAGTAGTTTCGTCTTTAGTTCCTGGCGAACTACCTTCCGAACAGCTACAGGAGGCAGATTGGCTTCCGAGTTCATGCGTCTGGAGCAGGGCAGTCTCAGTGGCCCAGTATGAAGATCGATTCGTGCTGCAGTCCCGTTATGCACCTCACATGGTTGCTAACGAGGCTGATAAGGCAGCGAAGTTCAAGGAAGGTTTGCGGGCCACTATTCGATCCAGAGTTGTTCCTCGGCGTCTGAAGACCTACGTGGAAGTACTCAAGTGTGCTAGGCATGTGGAGCGAGACATGGACATATCCATAGCTTTGAGGGATCTGCTCAAGGATGACAAGAGTAGTGGTGATGGGAGATACTAGCCTTATCATGCTAGACCAGGCTGAGACAGGTAGCAGCGATCAGATTCTCGACGAGAGAAGACTCCACCGCGAGTTGTGCAGTACCAGCAGCACCTGTTGCACCTGCAGCGCCAACACGTGATGCGACTTGCCAGCCCCTTCCACCTCAGGACCAAATGTTCCTTGGGAGAAATAAGAGGACTTGCCACAACTGCGGCAAGGAAGGACATCTACAGCGATTTTGTAGAGCACCAAAGAGAGACGAACGACCTACATCTCAACAGGGTAGAGTTCACGCCATGACGAATGCCGATATTTCCCGTAACGACAACGCTACCAACGTCGTGGTAGAAGGTACCATTCTTCTGTTTCACACTCCTATGCGCATGTTATTGGACTCTAGTGCATCCCATCTTTTATCTCTTCTAGCTGCATGGATTTTCTGGGTTTATACCCTAGCACGTTAGAACATCCTCTATGTATTGACAACCCAGTTGGGGGTATCGCAACTCTCCATCGAGTTTGTAAAGCTTGTGTGGCGAGATTGGGCGACCTTAATCTAGAGGAAAATCTGATAGTGTTAGATATGCCCGAGTTCGAGGTTATTCTTAGGATGGATTGGCTTTCAGCCTATTATGCCAGGATCAACTGTCTTGAGAAATATATTCTTTTTCGTCTTCATGGAGGCCGATGTTTGACTTTCCGTGGATCGGAGAACGATCGTTATCAGTCTGACTTCCTGTTTACTACGAAAAGCGTTCAGAAGTTATCTTTGGAGGATATCCCTGTGGTGAGAGACTTCGGGCACATATTTCAGGATATTCCGGGTTTACCACCTAAAAGGGATGTAGATTTTTCCATATAGCTTATTCCTCGTACCAGTCCTATTTCTCTTGCGACGTACAGAATGGCGCCGATCAAGATGCAAGAATAGAAGACTCAGTTAGACGAGTTGATCGCCCTTGGATTCATCAGACCCAGCACATTACCTTGGGGAGCTCCAGTTATCTTTGTGAAGAAGAAGGATGGCTCTTTACGGCTTTGCATCTACTACAGGTAGCTGAACCGTGTCACTGTAAAGAACAAGTATCCTTTGCTGCGGATTGACGATTTGTTCGACCAGTTGAGAGGAGAGTAGTATTTCTCAAAGATCGACTTGAAATCTGGATATCATCAGTTGAGGATTCGAGATGAAGAAGTTTAGAACATGGCCTTTCGTACCCGATGTGGTCATTATGAGTTCGTTGTTATGCCATTCGGTTTGACGAATGCGCCTGCAGCTTTTATGGATCTTATGCATCGGATGTTTCGATCTTTTCTTGATCTCTTTGTGATGATTTTCGTGGATTACGTACTTGTGTAATCGAGATTTGTAGAGGAGCATGATGAGCATCTGTAGATTGTTCTTGGGACCTTGTTTGTCCAGCAATTGTTTGCTAAGTTTGAGAAGTGCGACTTCTGGAAAGAAGAGGCCAAGTTCCTTGGGCATGTTGTATCCAGAAAAGGTATTTTTGTGGATCCGGCCAAGGTTGAGGCAGTTATTGGTTGGGAGCGACCTAAAAATATTTCGGAGATTAACAGTTTCCTAGGACTTCCGGGTTACTACAAGAGATTCAATAATGGATTCTCATCCATTTCAGCACCTTTGACTCTTTCGACTAGAAAGGAACTCAAATTCTCTTGGGATGAGATGAGTGAAGCTACTTTTGGGGAGCTGAAGAAGAGATTGACGCCGGCACCTGTTCTCGTTGTGCCAGTTGCAGGTTGGAAGATGGAAGTCTTCACCGACTCATCATTGTAAGGGTAGGAGCTGTTTTGTTGCAAGAGGGTCGTGTTGTGGCTTCTATTTCACGGCAACTTAAGATTCATGAGCTCAACTATCCTACTCATGGCTTGGATTTGGCCACAGTTGTTTTTGCTTTGAAGCTTTGGAGGCACTATCTGTCTGGAGAGAAGTTCGAGCTATTTTCGGACCATAAGAGCTTGAAGTACATATTCACTCAGAAGGATATGAATGTGTGTCAGAGGAGATGGTTAGAGCTCATTGCCGACTACATTTCAACACTTAGCTACCATCCTAGTAAGGCTAATGTGGTGGCAGTCGCTTTGAGTCGCAAACCACGAGGAGTTCTTGTGCAGTTGATGTGGCAGTAGCAGAGACTTCAAGAGATCATTGCAGGCTTGGGAGTCCTCCCTTCAGATCGGCAGGGTGATGGCTTCTTGTTCAGCCTTGTGGCTAAACCATCATTGGAGCAGCAGATTGCAGAACTTCAGAAGAGCACCTTTGATCTAGTTACAATTGGATTGGACGACAGCAAGCCAAAGTGGATTGTACATCTTGATGGTTTGATCAGATATCAAGGCAGACTTTGTGTACCAGCGGACGAGAACGTCAAGAGAGAGATCTTGGACGAGGCTCATAAGTCGCGTTATTCCAAACATCCAAGGAGCACGAAGATGGACAGAGATCTACATCAGCATTATTGGTGGCCAGGCACGAAGAGAGAAATCGATATGTATGTGGCACGGTGTCTCACTTGCCAACAAATGAAAGCCGAACACATGAGATCAGCAGAACTACTTCAACCGTTGGCGATTGCATAATGGAAGTGGTAGCTTATCACCATGGACTTCGTGAGCGGATTACTGAAGACTCACGGGAGCTTGGATTCGATTTGGGTGATCGTTGATCAATTGACCAAATTTGCACACTTTCTACCGGTTCGAATTTCAGCTACAGTCACAGAGATTGCTATATTGTACATTCAAGAGATCTTGCGACTAAACGAGGTTCCTGTCAGCATAGTGTCAGATCGAGGATCTTTGTTCACTTCGAGATTTTGGGAAGCGTTGCAGAAAGCTTTGGGTACGAGGCTTGATTTTAGCACAGGTTATCACCTGTAGACGGATGGTCAGACGGAGAGAGTCAACCAGGTCCTTGAGGACATGTTGCGAGCTTACATGATGGATTTTGGAGGAATTGGGGAGGGCATCTACCACTTGTGGAATTTTCCTACAGCAACAGTTTTCATGCGAGTATTGGTATGGCACCTTTCGAAGCACTGTACGGTCAAAAGTGTCGTTCACCTGTATGTTGGTCAGAAGTGGGTGAGGACAGCATTCTTGGACCCGAGTTAGTGCAGCAGAGCATTTATACAGTAAAGCTTATTCGGGAGAGACTGAAAGCAGCTCAAAGTAGACAGAAGAGCTATGCAGACAAGAGACGGTGAGAGCTAGAGTTTGCGGTTGGAGATCGCATTTTTCTCAAGGTTTCACCATTGAAGGGAGTTATGCGTTTTGACAAGAAAGAGAAGTTAGCACCTCATTTTGTCAGACCCTTTGAGATTCTTGAGTGTATTGGACTTGTTGCTTATCGTGTGGCTTTACCGCCTCAGCTTTTGGTGATTCATGTCGTATATCACGTATCACTTCTATGGAAATATGAGCTAGACCCTTCGCACGTGCTTGATTGGATGCAGTTGGATCTTCAAGAAGATGTCACTTATGTTGAGAAGCCTATGCGGATTCTAGATCGCAGAAAGCAAGTGTTGCAAACGAGGACGATACCATTGGTGAAGATTCAATGGGGACATCATGATGAGATAGAAGCTTCTTAGGGGTGAGAGTCGGAGATTCGGGAGCGCTATCCACATTTGTTCGAGAATTGAGGTACGCAATTTCGAGGACGAAATTCTTTTAAGGGAGGTAGGTTGTAATGACCTGAACCCACTAAGAGAATACCCACATTTAATGATTTAATTTTTTCTAGATTTAAGGGTATTTTTGGGATTTATTTAATATATATGTATTATTGAAAATGCTAATTGGATTTATATGAATTGCAATTTAGTAGTTGGGGTCGTTCTGATATTATAATTAATATGGGGTTTTGACTGTTATGAATCAAAACAAAGCTTTAGAGTTGCCGTTTTGAACGCACGTCCCCTAGGGAACGTGCGTTTGTTCTGGAAACCTAGGTTTGAGATTTGGAAGAGTTTATAAGGGAGAATTAGGATTTCACTCTCTCTTATTTTCTTGGAATCTAGATCTGAACTTCTGTGAGAGGCTGGAGAGAAGAAGAGAGGAAGAAGACAGTACCTTTTGGAGGATTTCGACGCAGAAGCAAGTGAACAAGAAGGTGATCACAGCCTATATTCGCTAGACGAAGAGTGTCTTGAGAGTGCCATGAAACTCTACTGGAATCAGGTAAGTTGTGTAGGGATGATCATAGTTTTTGATTGAAATCAATGCCCTATTTTTTAGTGTATAGAATATATGATTTGTTGATTGATCAAATGATTGAATCCTTGTTTGAATGCGTTTTGTGTGGTCTAATATGTTTTAAAGGTGTTTTCGGAGGTCTATGTATGTTTACAAGTTATTTGGAGTTTATTTGAATGCCTAGATTTGAATTTTAAAACTCACGGAAAAACCCAGAAGAACCCAGATTCGCGCAGATCGGCAGGCTTCGGTTCACCAATGCCTCTACCGACAGAGAGTAGTTTTTAGGAAAAATCAGCTATTCGGCAGGGTACGGTCCACCAACGCCTCTACCGACGACTACCAGACTTTACAGATGGTTTCGGTCCACCGACCACTCCACCAACAGAAACTGTTTTCTAGACCAATTTAGTTATTCGGTAGGCTTTGGTCCATCGACGCCTCTGCCGAAAACCCTGTAGTTTGCACAATAAGTAATGATTTCGTTTGGATGACTTGGATGGATGGTGTAGGGCTTCGACCGTTGTTGTTGTTGATTTCTAGAAGCAAGATATGACCATGGTGTGTCAATCTTGGTGTTCCAATGTGTTGTTTGCCATCATTCCACCTTAGTCGATCCTCTTTGTTGTACACTTATGGTAATCTAATGATTTGTGTACTGTTGTGATAACATTGGATGCTAGTGAACGTATGCAATCAGAGTATCCGAGGGTATGAGACCTTGGATAGTTTCTGTTTTAGGCATTCACATGATATCCACCTAATGCATTACATACTTGGTTGAAGTCAAGTGGTAAGTACACTGAGAGGTGGAAATCTACAAAGAAACAACTGCGATGCCTCTGGACTGGGCCCATAGAAACTAGGGTAGGATGCTTGCGAGCGCCTATACAGGTTCGCTCCCCTCGAGTATCATTCACTCAGAAATTAGTCATACTGTATGGTAGCCTTCGTTCCATGAGTTAGCACCCGGAACGAAGAAGGGATTCCGGTAATTCCTTGGATACATCCTAAAGTGGCATTTTCATTGGAAGTGTGTTACGAGGTGTGCTCACCATGAAACATTAATCTTAGTTCATTGTATCTTGCATTCTTATCACTGTTTGTGTATGTTGATCATCGCATTCATTCTAGGTCATGTGCATGTGTTCATGTCATCTCATATCACCTCATAAACTATTCATCTTGCATTTCCTTATGATGTTTTATCATTGGATTTATTATCGGATTATTATAGTACTAACCCTTGTATTGATTCCATGAGAGGACGGGTGAGCATTCCTTTGCTTCTTACTGAGCATAGGCTCACGCAACGTTTTACGCTGTAGGATGGGAAAAAGAAGGTCCGCTCTAGTTGGAGTTGTTGTGTGGATTCTCTTGCTACTTTACTTGCTTGCTTACTTTGCTTTCCAACCGATATTAGAGTAAATACTAATTTAAATTAAATCTAAAGCATACCAAGATGCAACTTAGGCCATGTGCTTCATACACCACGGCACTAGCAATAGTATCAATTATGCAGAAATGAGGATGCTTCCCTTATGGAATGCATTTTGGGCCACGTGCATCATACAAGAAGCACTAGAAATAATATCATGCAATGCAGAAATGTAAACTGTGACGAATATGAAACTATGGATTTCATGGGTGGTATAGCCCTCCAATAATCAAACACACGGCCCCGAAGAGCTCCAAGAACTGGAGTCATAACTACCCCCATTCCGGTCCACCCGACTGCTTCAATACCGAGACATGGCTCCCCCCCTGCCGGTTTCCACCTAAAGAGTGGTCCCCAA
>JAUPMG010106862.1:0-12131 GCA_031762675.1 Pachysandra terminalis | reverse complement strand
TCGATAAAATTAGGAGGGGTCTAAACATTCAAATCTTCTTTTAATGATTTCGTTTAAACAAAATATTCTTCTTTTAGCAATATCCATTAAAATTTTGATTGTTTCCAATGTGTTGTAGCAAGGGCTATGTTTCAGAAGATGGTATTTTGCTTTTTCTCACTAAAGCGTGATATATCATATAATGAAGATGGCACAATTGAGATAAAGGGATGACAATTCAGTGGTATTCGGGTTGACAAGACCACAATATTTGAGGATTTGTTCCAAGTTGTTTGTGATAAAGTTGAAGTTGACCCGAGTATAGGAATTTTAAAGTACCTCACTCCTTTTGACAAAAGACGTCTCATCAAATTGGATAAGCAATCGGATTTGCTTGATTTAGTATATATTAGTAGCAAGACTACTGATGTGTTCGTCTTCACAAACGAGGATTGCGATACGGCTGGTGTACTCTCAAATAGGTAATGACATTAATCTATATGTATGTTCATACATATACATATTATATTTAAATGTAATTGATATATTCATAACAAATTTACTAATTTTTTTTTTTGTTGCTTAGGTGTCTTGATCAAGTCATCCCATCACCCTCTTTATCTTCTCAACTTAGTATTTCCAATGAAGGATCTTCTAAGTGGTATAAATATTTTTGAGGGGGTTGGGCAATTATTTGATAATGTTAATGCCTTTAAAGATACACTACGTATGTTCTCTATCGCACGTAGGTTTTAAGTACAAACTAATCAAGAATGACCCTCAATGGGTGGAGGTACATTGTGCTGCTTTGGATTGTTCATGGTTGGTTTACGCAAGTGTGGTTGGTCAAACTGGAATCTTTCGTGTATACAATTTTGAGTCCACACACACACATACTGCCAATGATGAGAGCATGTTGAAGTCTCATACATCAAGTCGATGGATTAGTAACGTGATAGAGGAAAGGATTTGTGAGATCCCTAAGTTTCCCATTAAAGAAATCATGAATGACTTGAAACGTTACCATACCTTAAACATTAACTATTCACAGGCATGGAGGGGTAAAGAGAAGGCGAGGGAAGTTATTAATGGGAAGCGCATCGACTCTTATATATTGCTTCCAGATTATTGTAAGGCCATAGTATATGTAGAGCATCAGGTACATCGTTACACTGGTATTTGTTTTCATAAGGATGCATAACAAAAGATATATTCAATCCTAATGCATGCGGTTTACACGCATGATTTGGGTGCACGAGATTCTGATGACAAGAGCAACGATGATGTTGTTCATATTACCACTCTACTTCTTCCTCCAAACACATGCCGTCCACTTAGAAAACCACGTAGAAAAAGAATTGAGTCGCAACATATTGAAAGGAGGCTATTACACTATGGTCGTTGTGGTGAAAGTGGGCATAATCGATTAACTTGCAAAGCAGCAATTTAGCTTCCATTTCTCTCATTTTCTGTTCATACCCTCATATTATGTGTATTGTTTATTGGACTTTGCTGTTGTTATTTCTTATTCCGGTACTATGTGTACTGCTTATTGGACTTTGCTATTGTTATTTCTTAGCTCGGTACTATGTGTACTACTTATTGGACTTTCCTATTGTTATTTCTTAGCCTTGTACTATGTATATTGATTATCTTTTTTCAAATTCTTGCAAAATCATAGTTATGGCATCATCAACTTCATCTGTTAGTATGGATGGAATGCTTTTTTTGCGTGTCAACGGGGTCAGCTTACTTCACACAGTAAGGATAACCCAGGTCGAATGTTCTACAGGTGTCCTCATTGGGTATGCATGCTTCAAACGACTTCAATTACTAATTAGTCTTCTTACTACAATTGACTATTTGTCTTGTTGCTTGAAATTTGTAAAGTAACCATACTAAAGTAAATGGTTTTAATGACTGTGGCTTCTTCATGTGGGCTGGTGAATTTAAACTATGCCCGTGGAAAGTAGGGCCTTGTAAGATTCGAACATCGAGAAAAAAGAAATCATATGGACGTCGATTTCATGTGTGTCCTAATTCAACGGTGAGTGGTTCAAATGATAACATTACATATTGGAATTTCTTTATCCATCAAAATTCATTTTGGAATTTCTTTGTAGATAATCAATCATAGTTATGGACATTTTGCATGGCTTGACGTCAATGACTCTTATGTTGATACGACCGTTAATGTGAGGAGCCTTGTTCAGAACGATGTCGTCAAGAAAAATATTATAAGGCGTATGATTGAAACGAAAGTGGAAGCCTCTGAAAGAACAGCTTCTTTTGGACGAAAGATTTTGGACGAGTTCCAAAACTTAAGTTTGAAAGATTGATTGAAAATTATATGTATAACTTTATATGGACGTGTAAATGTTTTGGAATGTTAATTTGGATGGTTAACAGTGTTCTTATTAAATTTGTACTTTATATAAAACATACCATTCAAACAGATTAAGTAGGAATTTCCTATTTACACACCTTTTAAAACAAGAATTTGTACAGAAATTGTTAAAAACCATAACAACTTGTTTATATTATAACAAGTTGTGATATTTTTTACCATATTGTAATAGAATTTCTTCAAAAATTGTTAAAAAAATAACAAATTGGTTTATCTTATAACAACTTGTTATATTGTTTTTTAGCAAACTGTAATATGTTGCTTCATAAATTGTTAAAAATAATAGCAACTTGTTTTATATTATAACAATTTGTGATATTTTTTACCATATTGTAATAGGATTTCTTCAGAAATTGTAAAAAAAAAATAGCAATTATTTTTTGCATATTTCTACATAATAAGAAAACCATAAATTGCAACTTTTTTTGATCCAAAACTCAATATTATTATTTTTTTCCCAAAATTCAATAATAGAATTTAATTAAGGATCGATGGACTTTTAGTTGATCCAGCGATTAAAGGTTTTCTTTTTTTTTTTTCTTTTTAATTTAATAGTTTTATTTAATATTTCACATGGTTTCTATGAAAACCATCAACTAAGATCAATTCACAAACATGGGCTAATGGGATCATCGAATTGGCCTACAATTTTAGGTTATGACCCCTTAGGCCTATGAGGGTTCTCATCATGTTTCAACCTTCTACAAGGGCCCATAAAGAAATTTACTTTGTGGATTGTGCTTTCTTAATTTGTAGTCATGACATGAATCTTGATATTGCTTTTTTAACATGTTTGTCAACAAATGGAATCCAATAATTCATAGAGTGAGAGCAGTTGTATCCAATTTTTTTCCCTTTTTGAGTTGTCCTTTCTAAATTCCTCCTTCTTTAGGTGTGAAGATGTATGGCTTTTCTTCCTATTTACAGTGATCCATTTCTTCTATTGCTTTGCAATGCAACAATCCACTCCATGGCATCTAAACAAGTCATTTTCAAGGGACCCCTACCCACCTCTCTCTCTCTCTCTCTCTCTCTCCATGAGGACCACCATATCACCACCTTTCCTTTCTTTGTTTATTCTCCTTGTAACTTCTCTCGTCAATGAGAGCAAGCTTATTTATGAGGTTTCATTCTTTTGCAATGCCCATTGAAACAGGTATGTACTGCATAAAAGAAGGGGGGACCTCATTGTTACTACTTTTTTGGGACAATTAATCACTAAAAGGGGTCCCCTACTTATCATTCATCAGAAAAATGCATATTAGATGATTGAACCTAAATTATACCCTTAATAAAGTTTCCGAAATCATCTGATAATCAAAGTGATAGGAGTGACCAAATATCACCTTGATCACCAATAGAAACAACTTGTTATATTTTTTAACAAACTGTAATATAATTGCTTTAAAAATTGTTAAAAAAAATAACGATTTGTTTTATATTATAACAAGTTGTGATATTGTTTACCAGATTGTAATAGGATTTCTTCAGAACTTTGTATATTTTTTAATAACATGGATAATTCAGGTCTTTGTTAGTGCACTCTCTCCCTCTCTCTCTCTCTCTCTCACACACACACACACACACACATGCAAATTCTCTTGTTTGCATGTTCATGTACAATAGCAAGATAGATATACCAACAATCTCTGCTTATGTTGGATTAGCTCTACTTGGAGAAGTTGGATCTTGGCAGAAGGAAAGCAAGGTTGTCTATTACTGCTATTTTTTCTTATCCTCCTTCTGTATCTATATATGTGTGTGTGTGTGTGTGTGTGTGTGCGTGTGTATATATATATATATTGGATTAGGAAAGTGATATAATTACACTACTAACATCTAAAAACACTTTCTCAGGGATATCAATTTTGGACTAAAACAAGTTCTGAAGGTTCTTTCTCTATCAATAACATTCGGGCTGGAGACTATAATCTATATACATGGCTCAATGATTTTATTGGAGACTTTAAATATAACCCTGTAATCACAATTACGCCAGGTCAATGGTTTTATTGGAGACTATACGAATTTGTTTTATATTATAACAAGTTGGTATAGTTTTTAACAAACTGTAGTATGATTGTTTCATAAATTGTTAAAAAATAACAACTTGGTGTATATTATAACAGCTTGGTATATTTTTTAACAAAATGTAATATGATTTCTTCAGAAATTGTTAGAAAAAATAACAATTTCTGGACGTTTACAACGTGTTATATTGTTTAACAAGGGTTCATAAATCCTGTTTACATTAAGTACACACACAAGATATATTCCACTCATTCAACACAAAAAATTCATCAATCTTATTTCTTTATTTGGACACTTCATAGATTTCAGGTCACACCAACAGACACACCAGTAACTGGTTGGAAAAATCTTGCATGTACTCTTGAATCATGAGCACTCGTATTGGACTGGGTGTTGATTTTGATACTAAACCATACTCTGTTGTAACTCTCTGTTTTATTTTGATTCCCCTTTTCCAAAATGCATCACATAATTATGATCTATGACTCCAGAATTTGTGGCAAATGCCTATTGCATAGGTATATGATACGGGTATAAGATCTTCTTTTGATGGGTAAAAAAGTATACATATTAATATGATGATAATAAAAGCACAATTAACCATCTGTACATGATCTGTATACAAAAGCTTGAATCCCGTTGTACTTCACCTCTATATAAGCTATATAGAGAAAACAAAGACGAGAACCAGTGTCCACTGAAAGACCCAAAATAGGAACTGGAAAAACTCAAGAATAATAACAGACCAATGAAAAAGCATATGCAAATCATATTGCATTATATAATCTAATCCAAATCTAACCCTTTTGTCATTGAAGATCCGGAGATCTCTTTCTTTCCAACAACTCCAAACAAATCATGACATGGAAGAATCTCCATAAAATAGACATTTTTGTTGTGAGTAGCTAGCCTCTAACGACTCAACAAATACTAAAGAGAATATAGCTTAACTGATATCAACCCAAACATCTTTAGGAAGAAAATTTGCAAAGTATCAGCAGATAGGAATATAAAAACAGCATGTTAGATACTTTGGCAAGCCTAAACAACATATTAGACCCATGCTTATTTCAATGGTTGTTCAAAAGTACTAAAACCAGTTGGGTCCCTTGTATAATTTAGCCATGTATAAACAAGAATCACTCACAGTTTGACTATTATACAATGAGATTGGACAAAAAAATTGTCAAAGCATTCATGTATATTGACAAAAACATAAAAAAATTGTTTTATGTATGATTGAGAATCTAGAAGAAAAACAGAAACTATTCATATTGGTACACAAACACACAAAATTCGAGTATTCATTGAATCCAGAAGTATGTTAGGAAGGTGCACAAACACACACCAAATTTGATTCTTCATAAATCATCTACCACTTTCAACTTCTTCCAAGGATGACCACCAATACCAAGATGTTTCCAGCGATGAGTAGGTCGGGGCAATGGCTGTGATGAAGCACGGGAAGCCACTGGGATGATACCTGGATGCTGGACCGGAGAGGACAGTGCCTCCTCAAATGTGCACGTGTTGGTCATTTAGGTTGTCTCGAAGGAGGAGCAGTACATACCCTCGGGTTTTCTGCTAATCGGACACTCCTACGCACACCGAGTGCATGCGACCTAGGAGGCACAATGGGTGCACCACCCAATTGATCAACAGTTACAATATCTGCGTATTTAAGGAGTCAGATAAAGTTAGGAAAGTATAAAAACATTGTCTTTATGTATTAAACTAATTGAAACTGATATTTTAAATTCAATAACATACCATCACTATGTGATACCTCTATCATCCAATGGCTAGGAGCATCCTCATCATCCGCATCCTCAACCTCGTCCCTCACCAGCCACAACCACCTCTGGCCTATCATCATTTCCATCACCAACATCGTCATCACCATCCACAGCCTCGTCCTCACCATCCATAGCCTCCTCCGTCCTATCATCATCACCATCACCAGCATCGCCATCACCATCCTCATCATCATCATCTCCATCACCATCCTCGTCATCATCCTCCTCCTCCTCCTCTGAACCATCACCATCACCTAAAGTGACAATGGAATTCAAAAAGGCACAATAAAAAGTAAAAAAAAATGCATAGCTATGTGAATGTAAACTTACCTTCATCTCCTCCAACATCTACCATCCTCCCCTCTTCTCTTGAAGCGTGGGATTCCGCCTCTATACAAGAGAAAAGATTGCGTACATGTGCATTTTCTTCAACTGCTAAGAGATCATGTAGGATGGGCAGTGGTAGTAAACTCGTGCATCAGACGCTGCTAATACAAGTAAGAGGAAGGTCATTAATAGTAATTGATTAATCATAGTTATAAAAAAGTGATAAGTTAACAATTACACTCACCAATCACTCGGCATCGGAATCACCATAACCTCTAGGCTTATACTCGTTTGGTCGCCTACAAGGTATATTTTTTTTTTTTTTGTGGATGAATGCATAAGCGAGTGGCAGAACTATACCGCTCCTCGTACCCGTGGCATGTAGGGTTTGACTCGGAGAGAAGAGGGCCATCAACCAAAAGAAGCTCCTCCGTAACTGCCCACCACTACTGGACCTCAGTCCTGTAGCTCACGGCATAGTTCTCCAATAGCTTGGAGCGGATTCTCAAGTCCTCTATACGAGGATTTTGAGGTATGTACTACACCATACCAAATTGTCTCATCACTTGATCCGGCATATGCATCTCCTGGATGTGAAAGAAGAGGAGCCCCACCCTTGCCCTACCCATCAGATTTCCAACAAAACCCTCTACTGGTGCAGTCAAATGAGACTCGTATGGTAGCCACTCCGCCTGCTAAATCATATAGAACGAAATGATAATGATTGTGTTTCTAATAGTTTTCAAGATACATCTATACCAAACTAACCAACATAAAAAAAAATCTTACATTGTCGTCTGACAGAAGATCAAGCTCCTGCCTGAAGGCACAAGTTGTTGTGGATCTCACTTCGTCGAACCTTTTTCCTTCATCGAAAAGCCCTAGGAAAAGTCAACTCCTCCTCCTCAGCCGTCTCAGGTCGAAAGCACGTGAAGCGCTCATAAAACCATGCCTACACAAAAACCAAATGCAAAACAATGATTAGAAAAGAGCTAAACCTAAGGAAGTACAGTACTTTCAAATGAATGCAAACGTACCGTAAGAAATCCCATGTAACCACCAATGTTCTTCTGATTGCTCAGACAACAACTACGTAATTACCTGAAAAGTAGGTCAGTCCAGCGGCACCCCAAGCATACTCCCCACACTCAACTAAGTCCTCTAGTAGGGGAAGGTACATGATATTAACCATATTCCCAGAAGTCTCTGAGAATATGGTAGAATCAAGAAGGCATAATATGTATGCCCGAGTGTACTGTTGTACCTGTACAACAGTGTGCTCGTCTGGTAGAGCACTAAAATGCTCTCGTAACCACCCTAACCGAACAAAACAACCATGGAACTAACGCTCTCCTGGTCGTATGCCGAGCAATCTCTCATAGACGTCATCGGCTGGTTCGATCATACCAACTATCGGTCTGCCCATCACTCGCAAACCTAAGAGGAAGGAAACATCCTCCAGCGTCAACGTCATCTCACCGACACGCAGGTGGAAAGTGTTCGTCTCTGGCCTCCACAGCTCTATCGCAGCTGTGATCAAACCACAAACCACCTGGATGTGGACAATCCTATGTAGATGGTCAAATCCAGCAATCTTGAACAACCGTATCTGCTGCCATGTAAGATGCTATTCCCTCAACAATCTTGTGTGATTGTTGGTGTGAAAAATATAGTGCTTCTAAAAGGTCAATAAGTGAGTATCAGTAAAGAAATACTAATAACATTGTAGACACCCCAATTTGCACTGAAGTGCAATTCTTTGTGTTTCGCAGCTCCCGGAAGGCTCGTATTGAGAAAATGATAGTTCCCCAATCATCTCTAAACCCCTTCTATCATGCGTGCAAATTCTCCTGAAAATCATCAAAATAACCTTTTTACTCCTGATTCTCTGTTTGATCAAAACAGATAATTTTTTAAGGTCAAAATAATTTTCCAACTCCAGATTCGATATCTACATGTCACAAACTTCAAAGCGACTGTAAAATCGTTAAAATTCAAGTTCAGGGGGGTCAATGGATATTTTGGGAATTCTTCAAAAAAAATTGCAACGTGGCAATCTTGGGGCAAGGTGACGTGGCGAGGAATCTCACCACGTGTGCACAAAATATCTCTAACCACCAAAGAAAACAACCTAACCAATTTGATTCTCTTTTTTAAAGAAAATCCCAATGTTTTTGTTTATTTCAATAATTGTTTTGATAAAACCCTCCACTTTTCTCTTTTATTACAAAAAGACCCAACCTAGAATATTCTAGGTTTTTCTCCAGACTTCTGAAAAGAGGCCAAACAGGCCCTTAATTCGGTTATGAGAAGAAAAAAAAATTAAGAGCGAAACAAGCCCTTAATTCAGTTCTGAGAAACGAAAAATCAAAGGCCAAACAGGCCCTTAGTTTTCATTATAAAAAGGGTAGAAGGGAAGCTTTCTTCAGGGAGAGAGGGGGAAAGAACCTGATCCAACAGATTTTCATTGATTTTTTTCTTCTCCAAAGAAGCAGCCATTCCAACCCAGTTTCTCTTCAATCCAATCCGCCGGCGGTGATATCCTCCGGCGACAATCCTAGTCCCATTTCGGTAATTTCTCCTCTCCTTTCCTTTTCTTTTCTCTTCCATCTTCTTCTTCTTCTTCACTCCCGCCCAGAAAAACCTCCAACTCACCTCCTCCAGTCCGAATTCAAACCAATCCCCATTGCTGCTGCTGCTGTTGCAGCAGCAACTCAACCCTATTACCTTCATAAACCATCACTCCAGCCTTCATCCCCACAAGACCATTTCCGTGTCTCTTCTTCTTCAACCTGATCGGCAACCAACGCAATTCTCCATTTTCCCCACCATGCGACCTCTTGTCGCAAGTTCTTAACATTGGTATCAGAGCGGTCGGTTCTGAAAATGGCGAGAGGGACGATGAATACAAAGATCGATGAGATGACGGGGTTGTTGAGGGAGACAAGCGAAGCACAAGGGAAGATGTTACAAGAGTTGATGCAACAGATTACTGTAATGGACTCTAAGATTGAATTTTTTTTCAGTGGACAGAATACTGGAAGGGGAGAGAGTCCAAATCAAAGGTTTACCAGTCGAACCAATGACTTGCCCGATGAGACTGCTAATGAGCTAGAGATGAAGATGGAAGTTCTTGAAGAAAAAGGAGGTTATGTAGAAGAAAATCTTCATCCTGAAATTTCTCTCCATGCTATCGTTGGAAGCAATACACCACAAACGACGAGAGTAAAGGGAAGAATGGGCAAGATTAACATACTAGTATTGACGGATTCAGGAAGTATAGATAATTTCTTGGATCTGCACGTCACTTGTAAGGCGGTACTGAGGGTGAATCACAATGATCACTTTGAAGTAGCAGTGGATAATGGGGAGAGGTTGACATGTCAAGGACGTTGCTTCAATGTGAAGATGGTGATCCAAGGAGTTTCAATTTCAGAAGACTTCTACTTGTTGGGACTAGGTGGTTGTGATGTTGTTTGGGATCCGAGAGGTTTGCAATCTTTGACCTGAGGACAAGGTCATTCCAAGGGGAAAGGAATGTTACGTGCCTGTACGTAATGCTTAATGTTGAGTCAGAGTTCCACAGTAGTTAGGATTTCTTCTTTATCTTTGAATTGGAGTTTCATGGTAGTTAGGAATTCTTCTTTATCTTTGAGTTGCTATAGGATAGTAGGATAGTCTTTGAATTTCTATAGGATTTCTATAGGATAGTATTATTTGTAGGTTGTTTCCTAGTTCGTAGGTAATTTGGAGTCTTTGTCTTTAAAAGGTTCACTTTGATGAATAAGAAAACAATCAATTTAATCCAACAATTTATCTAAGGAGGAAGGTTCCCTCGAAGAACCATTAAGGAGGTCGGTTCCCTCGAAGAACCAGCTACAATTATTTTGAATTTGCAGTTTAAATCTGCAGGTTCTTAACATGCCTTCAAGTTCTTGCTAACAGAACTTGTAAATTCAAAACAAAATTGTTGGTTTTTCGAGGGAACCTGCCTCCTTAATGGTTCTTCGAGGGAACCGTCCTCCACAAAGTCTTGGATAAATTTGTTTAATAATTTTCATTCATCTAAAAGAGCTACATATAAAGAAGAAGAAGAATTCTCCTACCACCAAACGTATCCTAATAAAACTAAATAACAAACCTAATGGGATAACACCTCATCTATATCCCCAAATTTCTAGGAAATAAACTAATCCAACTAAAGATAACAAAAAGGATAAACTTGAAAAAAAGAATGCTAAACAAACTAACAAACTAACAGAATTGCATGGTCACGTAACATTCCTCCCGTTTTGAAGACAGAGCTTGTCCTCAAGCTCTATGCACGACCCCTTCGTCATCAATAGATGGTAAATGGGTATGAGGAGTTATCATTAATTAATTGATCTTCCACAAACTCCTCATCCTTTTTTTTCAGATCCTTCCTCCGGCCAACGTCCCTCCATTAAAAAGAGTTTTTGCACCTTGCACTTATGGCCGGGAACAAACTTTTCGTCACAATTAAAACAAAGGCCCTTGTCACGTCTTTCTTTCATCTCCAAAGGTGTAAGTCGTTTGAGAGGAAAGTAAGTGGACCTTTGAACTTCGTTGGAAGACCTAACTTGGTCCACATGGGTTTGTCTCTGACGAGAGAGAATTTTTCTTCTTGCATTCCTGCAAGACCGATTGCATTAGTTAAGGTAATAGGCTTCATCATCTGAATGCTCAACCGGATTTCCTCCTTTAGGCCTCCGATAAAACAACTGACCATAAAGGTATCATTGAGTCCCTCCATTCGATTCGCCAATTCCTCAAATTGAGTTTGGTAACTCTCAACGGAGGAGGACTGTCTCAATTTAGACATCATTAATGTGGCATCTTCGTGTTGCGAGGGTCCGAATCGAGTTTGGAGAGCCTTGGCGAACTGATCCCAAAAGATAATGGCGTCGGATTTCTCCATATACCTGAACCACTGCAGCGCCTTTCCTTCTAGGTGAAACGATGCGACGAGTAACTGTTGCGTTGGCGGGGTTTGCTAGTACAAAAAAAATTGTTCCGCCCTGTACAACCATCCTGACGGGTCACTCCAGTCGAATCTTGGAAAATCCAATCTGGCGCTTCTGGTGTGCATCGGTTTCTCATTATTCGCCATTGTTCTGTCTATGTCATACTTCTCAGTTCGGGTGACCGAACTCGCCTTTTTCCTTACCGTTGCGAAGGGACATGCTTTCCATCTTAGCGTCAATGGAAGCCATCTGTTGCGTTAACTCCCTCAAAAATTTTCCATGCGCTTCTATCATCTCCTTAAGTAATCCCATCATCTCGTCAAGTTTAGCGTTTCTGGTTGCTTCTGTCATCCAGAGTGTAGACACCCCAATTTGCACGAGTGTGCAGTTTCTCTATTTTTGCAGCTCTTGGAAGACTTGGCTTGAGAATCGACAATTTCTAATCATCTTCCAAATCTCACTCCTACCATGAGCTAAAATTCCTTAGAAATCTCAAAAACTCCTGAAAATGACCAAAATACCCCTGGCAGCCCGACCTACTCAATTCCTTATCTGAAATTCATTTTCGACTCAAAATCTGAAATCTAAGCCAAAAATGCTTTCAAA
>JAUPMG010106861.1:0-25904 GCA_031762675.1 Pachysandra terminalis | reverse complement strand
CTTTTATCGGTTTGGTTTTCAGTTTTCGGTTTAAAACCGAACCAATTTACACCCCTAAAAGAAACTGCCAGGAAACTGAGTGCTTTCATTTCTTAGTGAGGATATGTTTATTACCCCCAATTCCTTTCCCTAATAGATATTCAATAATCATATCTAATCAGTGAAAGGACATGTTTTCCCAAGTGTTAATTGCTTGTATTACCAAATTGTCTTAGTTTTCTTTTATTCATTATGTTAAATGATGTCTAATTAGTGTTTCATATTTAATTGTATTTTTATGGGTTATGAACCTGTTAGGCAACCATAGGAGCGGATTATCTGTCGGCAAGGCGATAGCTTCCGGTTGCAAAGCAGCTGACCTTGTAATCTCCTATCTCAACTCTTCTTCTGATGATAAGATGTTTATTAAAGAAGCCTAATTCGAGAAATAGAAGATTTATCCTTGTTATATGACAAGTATGGATAGATGTTAGATACCGAATGCAGTAATTAGCTTCTTATTCCTAAAAAAAAAAAGTTAGATTCTTCTTCAAAAGGCAAGTACAGTAGTGTAATTTAGAATGCTTAACAGCATTTGAATCAGTAAAATCTATGACTTTTTCCCTGTTTTTGTCACTTTTCTATTGGTTACCCGACAATCTTTTACTGATATTACAGTGCTAAAGATTTGGAGGCATAAAAAGAGTTCTTCCTTCTCTATCTTCCTGTAGAATTTGATGTCCTAAGGGGTCATCTGCACTGAAATTTCCCTCTCCTGGTGTATGTATTGGATATGAATTTTCTCAAATAAATGTTTTCCCTTCAGTAACATACCTTCCTGATCAAGGCAAAGTTGCCCGAAGATTTAGGGTTTTATCGTGTCTTAATGATTGTAGGGTAGCCTTTCATAAAAGAATAGACTATTACTAACAGGGATGTCCCACATTAGTCTCTATTCCACTTGTTGTTGTTCCTCAGAATACCCTCAAAAGCATGCCCCACCCAAGCAGTCTTCCTTTCTTTATAAGTTGTTGGAGCATATTTAATTTCTTTCCATCAAGTAAGCACTCTCACTTTCCTTTCCCAAAGAGCTTTTTCTATCATTTAGGGAAAAAAAGGTTTATCTTTTAATCATTTTTCCCATGCTCTTTTGTATCCAAAGGTGAGGTTATAGAAAGTAGTATAAGAAAAGATTAAATCCAAATGGTGTTGATTGATTTATGATTAGTTGTTATGCATTCATTTATTAGAGATAGAGAGAGAATGAGAGGTTACTGACAGCCTAAAACTCCATAGTATATTATTATTAGCTGAGGCCAAAATTGCATAATATTATATGCCTTTGTTATTTATTTATTTATTTTTATCTTTTTAACCATGATTTTGCAACTTTATGAGGGCATTTATGTCAATTTGGTTATTGAGGGTATGTGGTGGTCCATTTGGACCATTAAACATAAAGAGGCCTAATAGGGATGCAATTGGTTTGATCCAGATTTTTTTTTAGTATATAATCAGTAGGAACAAGGAATTTTAAATTGTTATTATCATATGCCTTATTCTAACTCGTTGGGGTCGAAAACACTAATCTTGTTCGTTTATCTCAGTCTGTCAAAAATAGGCCTATCAACAGATCATATCATGATTCGAATGTGATCTGGATCCAATAACTCTGGATTCATTATAAAATTTATGATCCGAGATCCGAATAAAAGTGATCCAATCCAATAAGGATAAGATTTGATTTTACATATATATATATATATTAAGTTAAATATAAATAATTAAAAGTATAAAAGCCAAAAGTTTATTGGATTTGGATATTCAAATTTTCAATCAAACACAATTCGGATCATGTAATAATACATGATCCATCGAATGATCAGATTCAGATATTCGGATTTTGTTATCGGATTTGAATATATCATAATTTGAACCGACCCGTTGATAGGCCTAATAAAAAACCATAAGGTTTTATATTAAAACACCAATCTTTTCTCAATTTCATGAATGAAAAGAGTTACCTATTCCCCCTAAATGACAACGCTACCCATACCCTAATTTCAAATGTGGGTCCCATGGTCCTTAATCAAGACACGTATACACAAAACGGCTTCTTTCTTACATGAAGACTGCAAGTCTTAGGAGGATTGACTGAGTAGATGCCAAATCCAAATAAAAATTTCCAACATATATCCACTTGATATATTTAAAAAATAAAAAAGTAATTATTTGTATCATATTCGCATTGGTCCTAGAGACAGAGATGGGGTGGGTGCATGGATCCACAAGATTCTGATAGCGAAGGTCTTTCCCTACGTGGTTTCTCGTTGAAACAGCCTGTCGGTTAGGAGTGGTCCCAATGGTCATTGTTACCATTTCCAAGGGAGAGAGCGATAAATATTATTCCCATTTAACCCAAAAATATATTTATATTTGTGTCTGTTGAAATTATTAATTTAACCTTGAAACTTCTAGTAATTATTACGAGGGAGAGAAAAAAATCATTTTCTATAAAACTAAAAAAATAAAATGAAAGAAAATTAAAAAAAAATACATTTTTTCTTTATATAAATATAGGGGTATACAATGTGTTGGGCCGGGTTGGGCTGGCGCCTGTTAAGAATTGTGCCTGTCGGGTTGGCACGACACCTCGTTGTGTCATGTCGTGCCATGCCGTGCCAAAACTCTTGGACCTCTAGACACAGTACGCAAGTACAAAGCGTGGCTGGGTTGTGTTGTAGTGTGCTTTGGCTTGCATTGGTCAAACCGAACAATGTCGTGCAGTGAACCCCAATCACGACATGTCATGACTAGGGAACCTTGTCGTGCTTGAGCACGACTCAATTGTGTCGAGCCGGGCAGACATGCAGGTGGCTAAGCCCGATGTACACCCCTCTATATATATATATATATAGTCATCAAATTTCAAGAGCTTGGTTATATATATGGATCAACAAGATTGTTATAACACATTTCTTGATACAAAATTTCTATATAAAAATTAATTATCTTTTAATCATTTAATTAGTATAATATTTTTGAACCTTTAGCAAAAAATTGGATTGATTTTTCACAATCCAAAAAAGAAGTGATAAAATCAAATTAAATAAATTTCTTTTATGGAATTGAGATTTGATATTTTTAATCCTATGTATCGATGGTGTGTCCCAATCCTTTTCAAAAATAAGTTCAAATTTGAAGCCTATGTATCGAAGGACATGTCAGTCATCTAGTATAATCCCATGTCCTAGATTGTCTTTTAACTAACAGTTTCATTACCGTTCTTCGTAAAATGTAAACTGGGATGTTATTGTAATTAAAGGAAAAAATCAACCAGGGTTACGTTGGTCATCTCATCTCTAACCAGTTAAAACTAGGAGGGAAAAGTAATGGTATTATTGTAATAAAAGCCCAAGGAAGGTGCCTTTCCAAATGTTTCTCATATTCGTTTCGTTTGCTCGTCACAGTTCAACTTATTATTATTATTCCTGGTAAGAAGAAGAACAAGAGAGTGTAGAGAGAGAGAGAGTCTCCATACTCTCAACTGTTCTTCTGAGCTCCATTAATGTCGAAGACCTTTCAATCTATCATGAAGAAGACCCATGTGCTAGTAGTAATAAATGACTCTTCAACTCTCTCTCTTCCATTCAAGCACTCTTATCGTATCCGAAGATTTACTTGGAGAAATGAAAAGCAGAACTAGGATTTGGATCTCTTTCTTCAGAGGTTTGTTCTCTCTTCGAATTCCTCTCTTCTTTCCTCCATAATTGTTGTTCCCTAATTGCTTAAAAACAAATCCAAACAGTTCATCAAAAGAAGCTAAATCACACTCTCAAGATTAGGAATCGAGTTCTCCCCTGTATCTTTCCTTCATGGGTTTATCAGAACCTGCTTAGACACTGATGTTATCTTCTGAAACACTAGCTCTTTCCTCCTGGGGGGATTTTCATCTGTTCTAGCTTATGGTTTCTGTATTTCATTTGTTCTATAGCTTCATGGATTTCTGTGGAACACTGGAGCTTGCTTAACGATCGAAGAACAGTCGAAAGCTTGATTCTGAGTGTCTGCGTTAGGGTTTTCAGTTACATGCTTTGATTCTTCGGTTTCCATAAATTCATGCGAACACGACATTTCCAGCGAAAATTTCTATGCAAATCATCTTTGTCAGTTATATTTCACTGTAGATCTGTTCACGTTTTTCATTGTTTTTTTGCCTGTAGTGCCTTTGATAACCGAAGATCCCTGTCTTTATGTGAGATTTTGTTCTCTACTCTGTTAATTCTTAAAGTTTCTATAAGAAACCAGAACTTCTTCTTCTTCTTCTTCTTCTTCTTCTTCGCATATGGAGTATTCTAGCTTGCTTTGGTTACTATATCTGTCATGGTTTGTGTTCTTCATTCCGGGTACTCTTCAATTACAATCCTCTCAGACCCAAGTACTTCTACAGCTAAGGAAGTATTTGGAATACCCGAAATCATTGGAAGTTTGGAATAATTACGATGGAGATTTCTGCTACTCGTCTTCGTCCCCACAGATGACCATCACATGCCAAGGAAACTCCGTTTCTGAGCTCAAAATCATGGGTGATAAGCCTTCTAAAGTTGGTAAATTCGATGGGTTTGCAGTTCCTAATCAGACTCTATCAGAGGGTTTCACCATGGATTCTTTTGTCACCACTTTGTCTAGGTTATCCAGCTTGAGAGTTCTTAGTTTGGTGTCTTTGGGAATCTGGGGTTCACTTCCTGATAAAATCCACCGGTTATCTTCGCTTGAGCTTCTGGATTTGAGTTCAAATTTTCTTTTTGGCTCAGTTCCTCCTAAGATATCCACATTGGTGAAGCTTCAAACTCTGACATTGGATGGAAATTTCTTCAATGATACTATCCCTGATTGGTTAGATTCGTTATCGAATTTGACGGTTTTAAGCTTAAAGAGCAACAGGTTGAGAGGTCCTTTTCCTCCTTCAATTTGTCGAATTATGACGCTCAGTGTTCTTGCTTTGTCACATAACGAGGTTTCCGGGACATTGCCAGATATGGGTGGCTTAACTAGTCTCCATGTACTGGATTTGAGAGAAAACCAACTAGATTCTGGATTACCAGTCATGCCCAGTGGGTTGGTCACTGCTCTCCTCAGCAAGAACTCCTTCTCAGGTGAGATTTCACAGCAATTTGGTGAATTGGCTCAGCTTCAACATCTTGATTTCTCGTTCAATTTTCTAACCGGAACGCCTCCGGCTGCATTATTTTCTTTGCCGAACATCAGTTATTTGAATTTAGAATCCAATATGCTGAGTGGGACACTTCCCAACCGTCTAAGTTGTGGCAGTGAACTTGGGTTTGTTGATATCTCTACTAATAGATTAATAGGAGTGTTGCCATCTTGCTTGAGCGTTAATTCAGATAAGAGAGTTGTCAAGTTTGGTGGGAATTGCTTGTCCTTAGATCCACAACATCAGCACAAAGAGTCATATTGCATAGAGGAACACCTGAAGAGGAAGCACTCGGGGGGTAGAGAGGTTGGAGTGTTGATTTTTGTCGTTGGAGTAGTTGTTGTTGTTGTGGCGCTCCTGGCATTTGGATTTCTTGTTGTATGTAGAAGATATTGTCCACGAGGGACATCTGAGCAGCGTTTGTTGCCAAAGAATCAAGATAACTTTCCAACAGGATTTTCCTCTGAACTCCTTGCAAACGCAAGTAAGTTATCCACTTGTAAGAGCTCCAAATTTCGGATTTGGTCATTTAACCACTGTTTCATGTTCAAGAGCTTCATTTAAAGCCTGTACGCTTTTTCATAAGATTTGTTGGTGATTATCATTTTCTTTCTATTTTTTGCAGGGTTTATTTCTCAAGCATCAAAATTAGGGACGCAAGGCGTGTCATCATATAGGCTGTTTTCGTTAGAAGAGTTAAAGGAAGCCACAAATAACTTTGATCGGTCAAACTTTCTGGGTGAAGGTTCAATTGGGAAGGTACTATTTTAGAACTAATAAGATGTTAAAAATATTTGATACTTCTTTTTTCCAGAAAGAATTAGTAATTGAAAATATTTGATACTTGTAGGATAGTTGTTTCTCTTTGTGTACGTTACTTAGAGATTGCAACCCTTGTTTCTGTAATGCAATTTGTGTTAAGAAAGAAAGATAAACAAGATGAAGAAGTCAAGCACACACAAGATACAGATTTAAGTGGTTCGGCAAATAGTGCCTACGTCCAGAGATACATACCACGTTCTACTATTCTCCAAAGCTCAGAAATAGTGTTACAAAGAGCAGCCATGAAAAGTATGATAAATACCTGGTTAAACATAACAGCAAGTGAAATTACTATTATACCCCCAGAAAATTTGTGGGTCAATGGCTGGATCATCAGGACTTCCCAAATGCCTCAGTAGCATCTGTCTTCATATAACAACAATATGGACACCCAAAAATGATTGGGAAGCAGTGAGACATACAAGGTTAAGACATTTTGGGAATGAATCATGCATCCTCTAAAGGTTTTCTGTTTCTTATGTGCTTCTCATTATGAAATGATGCTGCGTAGTGGATTCATCTATACAGCTTGAGTTCATATCATACTAGAAATGTCCTCAATGAAATAATTAACTATGAAGTTAGATTTGCCACTGCAAACTAACTTAATGTCTTATCTGCTCTTCTTTATTAGTCAGAATGATAAATGTGATGGTTGCTTAGTTCAACCATCGGAAGTGTTAATCCATTGTACAAGAACGTCTATGACACATTTTTTCTTTTACAGCTTTACAAGGGAAGATTAGAAAATGGGATATATGTTGCCATTCGCTGCTTGGCTTTGTTTAAGAGATACTCAATTCGAAATCTTAAACTTCGGTTGGATTTACAGTCAAAGCTCCGACACCCACATTTGGTTTGCCTTTTGGGGCATTGTATTGATGGCGGTGAACAAGATGAGTACAACGTCAACAAAGTATTTCTTATATATGATTATGTTCCCAATGGGAATCTTCGAACTCATCTCTCAGGTCAGTTAGCAGGGAAGTTAACATTGAACAGACAATGATCTTTGGGCCATGTTATAAAGTTGGGGTCATATTAATCTACAAGTGGAACAGCCATTTACATGATGCAAGTACACGTAACTCTCCAAGTCATTGGTCCATAGTGTTCGCTCAGATCAGAGTATCAAACTCATGAAATGCTGTTAATGTTTTACCGTTTTATATTTGTGACCTAATGATGGCCGAAAACTAAATTGTTGAGTTAGATTTTTATCAGTCAGATGATTGCAGTCATCTGGTGAACCATGTATGTTGCAGTCATCTGATTTGGTCTGGTGATTTCCCATCTTAAATGGGACTCATCTAATAGCAGATCTATGTGAAACATGTATGCTGATATTCCTTTCAAAGAGTGAAATTACCATCTTAAAGATTGATGCTATGTGTTCACTCAATCTTCTTTCCTTCACAAATTAATGTAATCTGATCTGCTTGCAATTATATATGTAGAGAACAGTCCAGAAAAGGCTCTTAAATGGTCTGAGAGATTGGCAGTGCTGATTGGTGTTGCTAAAGCTGTTCACTTCTTACACACTGGAGTAATTCCTGGTTTCTTCAACAATCAATTGAGAATGAATAATATTTTACTTGATGAACATCGGATTGGAAAGCTGAGTGACTACGGTTTGTCCATTATTACAGAAGAAATCGACAAGCTCGAGGTATCTAATTTTTATCTTCAGTGGTATACTTTGCACATGGACTTTGTGGTTACAAATGATTGTTCTAATACAAATATTTATCTTTGTTTTTAGGCGAAGGAAGAGGGCCATAAATCATGGTAAGGGGTCTTCTCTATACACATTATGGCATTGTTCTTAATCCTGGGGCAGCAATTAACGGAGGTTTTTCCTAGAATTCTGGAACATATTACTGTTTTATATTTTTCCTATATGCTGAAAATAAAATGCACTGAAAAATAGACCAATTGGTTCGTGGGTTTTGTTGGACCGGTTGAACCAAAAAACCTAGGAACAATTTATCAAAAGTAAACATGTGTTGGAATGTGTCCCACATCGCCTGGACTTGCCCCGTCTGTGCTGGTTATAAGGTTCCAGTTCCCCTCTTCTTAATACCTGGGTTTTAAGGAGTTGAATGGGCTAGGCCTTTTCAACTTGGTATCAGAGCTTGGTTGGGCCTTTGTCCAGAGCTTGGTTGGTTGTGGTCCAAGGGGTGTGTTGGAATGTATCCCACATCGCCTGGACTTGCCCCGTCTGTGCTGGTCATAAGGTTCCGGTTCCCCTCTTCTTAATACTTGGGTTTTAAGGAGTTGAATGGGCTCGGCCTTTTCAACTACATGAAGCCTGGCAAATTTTGAACTGAATATTTGTTGCTAGGAAAAAAAAAGGTCAAAGTGTCCACAAACTACAAGGAGTTACGCAAACAAATATTAAACATAAAAAATGAAAAAATGGAAAATTTGTGACATTGAGTAATATATATCCTATAATCTTGTTGATATATTTTAACTAAATGTGGCATGTTGAAAATAAATTGAGATATAAACTTAAATCTTTTGATTTTTAGTCATAGCAAGCAGTTTGAATTCTATAGCTGTAAAACCTATAGATATAAAATACATGGGTATTAGTGAAGATATAATATAAAGGTATCAACCAGTACATCTTTCTTTCAAATGTTTAATTTCTTATACTGTTATGACACTCATGTTTCTTTATTCTTTAACTGGATATGTGATGCAACTGGTGTGTTCAATTATTTGACATTCTGCATCAAAATGACATGATTGTCGGTTGATAATCTACTGAAGAGGAATGGCTATATAGCTAACTTATGTGAAGTGGGATTCAGATAAAGGAAATAAAACATTATTTTTCCTAAAGCAGACTAATCAGAAGGTGGAATACTGTAAATGGAACTGACCAGATCTGTAAAATCCTCCTCTCTTTTTTCCATTATGATTTTCGTCTAGAAAAAGTCGTAAGTAGGGTGCTCATGATCATCTAACTAGAACACCTTAAAAATTACTTGAGGGGACAAATGTAGTAAATCTGGTTTTTCTTTTCCATGAATTCATGGCGTTCAAAAAACCATATCCTGTAAGTCCGGTCCTACCGGGATTTTTTACATTGATTTGACAACCTGTGCAGGAAGTTGACAAAATTGGAGGATGATGTTTATAGCTTTGGTTTCATATTGCTCGAAACACTTGTTGGACCTTCAGTATCTGGAAAAGGAGAAGCATTTCTGCTCAATGAAATGGTAAGCTGAAATCTGATTTTGGTGCTAATCCTTTCTTACAGAATATAATTTTACTGTGGGCATTGTCCTCTTAGGAACAGTTAGCAAAAATCTGGCTTACCAGTCCACAAAAAATTGGGAGTTTTGCAGTTACCACCATGGCTCTCTAGCACTGATTTGGACAGATACTTGCAAACCCAACAATATTCTTTCTTAAGTTAGTGGATTTCAAATTTGACCCAGAATTTTGCTGCAAGAATGCACTGTCTGAACTACTGGCTCATACCTTTCTTTCTCACAATTCATCTTAAATTAGATGCAGGGTTTAAATTTCGATTTTGTCTGAGATTTCACCAGGGGGTGCCTGGCAAAATTTCGTCAAATATCGCCAAAATGGGGCATATTGCTGAAATATCACCCCCATATTTCGTGTTGCAAGACTAGAAAATGGCGATATTTCGCCGGCAGATGAATGAAATTTGGTGCAAGAATGCAATGTCTGAACTACTTGCTCCTACCTTTCTCATAATTCATCTTAAATCAGATGAATGAGATCTAATATTTCCATCTCATATTCTTTAACTAATTGATTAAATTGGTAACTATATGACTCTAAATTGCTTAACCATGTTGACAAACCTTTCTTTTTTCTCAGTAACATTTGTATCTGATCAGATATTATAATTCTGCACTACAAATTTCACAATTTTTTTGTACAGGCATCATTTGGCAGCCAGGACGGATGGAAACGAATTGTTGATCCAATAATACTCACCACTTGTTCACAAGAATCTTTATCAATTGTTATCTCGATTATGAACAAATGCGTTTCTCATGATTCATCGACTCGTCCCTCCTTCGAAGATGTCCTTTGGAACTTACAGTATGCTGCTCAAGTCCAGGCAACTGCAGATGGTGATCAGAAATCAGACATATCATCACAATCATAAGTTCATGGGGAAGCAGATGAACTACTTGGCAACATCACCATTCATCTCCACAACCCTGTAAAACATCTTGATGAGGTAGAACACATTAGCTGCACAAGGATGATGCCTATCCTTGTTTAATGGCTCTCTCTTTCTCTCTGTTATTTTTTTAAATTATGTTTCTTGGAATTGTAATATATATGTATCTGTTCCTTGTTTATATTGGATTGTTCAAGAGAAATATCAAATGAGCAGCTTCTTCCAATGATCTCAGATTTATGAGATGATTTCTTTGTTCAGTCTTGATACTGGAATGCAAAACTGGAGGAAATTGACTTTATAGTGCCATGTTGGGCCTAGGTTTATAGCCCACCGCACGGCCCGGACGCGATTGGGTGCGGGGCATAATTGGATTTTGGCCATATTAAAGGTTAAAGCATGAGCCCAGCACGTTATGATAATACTCGTGTATCGTGTCAGATCTGGCCTTTTTGAGAAAGGGATAAAATGATGATGAAGAAATCAAGCACACAGTCACATATTTATGTAGTTCAAAAAATTATACTTACCTCCACTCATGCACACCTAATTCTACTATTCTCGAAAGTTCATAATAATGTTTTACAAAGAGCAGCCACGAAATTATGAATTAATATGTTGAAAAGGGTTAAACATAATGGAAGTGAACTTACTATTATATCCCTAGTTTTCGAAAAAAATCGAGCTTGGGGCTACACCCCTACACCCTTAGCTCAATGTCGAGCTTGATCGGCATTCACTTAGTGCTAGCGCATCAGTACGTCCACTGTTGCCTTAGTAGCATCAGTCTTCACATAACAACAGGCATAAGAGCCCAAAATTAGACACAACGTGGCCCGAGAGGCTTGTTATGACGGAGCTGCACGCGCGGCCCATTTGTACACCCTTACCTTATGTCTTTATGTTGTCTAGAGAGATGAATAACGATGACTTAGGATTACAGGGTCATGCCTTGTGCCGTGTCGGGCCTGAGGAGTCCGGAATTAGGCATGGCATGGCAAGGCCCGAGAGCTTTATGTTATCGGGTCGGCACTTGTGGCCCATTTGTATACCCTCACCTTGTGTTAGTTTAAAGAGATGAATAACGAGAACATAGCCATGGGGGAGACGTGTTTGGCTAACTATTAGTTAAAAAAAGGTGAGACAGTACTGATCCAACGATAGGGAATGTGCGTTCGGTCAAAGGAAACTAATTAGATGTGACTTAGTAATTGGATAATAATAGAATAGCTCGATGAGCTAAGTAGGTTGAGACGTATCTATCATGTGTCATGTTTGGTTATAATATGATTATGCCCACAATATATATATATATATATCTATTATCTACCTATCAAAATGATAAAAAAAAAATCATATATATTGGTGGATACATATATTTAAGTGCTTATTAAAAGTTTAGGGATAAAATAGGTATTTTAAATGTATTACTAAAGTTGTGAAATAGCTTATGCATAAAAGCTTGGGAGAAGCTACTCGCAGCAGCTTCTTATGGGTAACTTTTTTATACTGTTTATGGGTAAGCACTTACTTATAAGTGCTACTAAACGCATATTTAATTTTAAAAAGTGCTTATATAAGCTATAAGTTACAATAAATATTTATAGAAGCCTGTCCAAACACAACCTTAGATCTCTTTAACTATAAAACGAAATTAACAATGACCTCTCAAAAAAAAAAATGTAGGTAGGTAGGAGATGACATTTCACATTATTATATGATTATAAAATAAAAAAAATAAAAAAATAAAAATCCAACACCGGCCAGTCAGCCAACAACAATATTCTGTTTGTTTCTTTTATTATAATTTGGACGTGGACATCTCAACCTTCCACTTTGTCTTCTACTACTTTTCCTTATTTTTATTTCTTATCTTCTTTATTTTTTTTTTGTTGGAATTTCTTCTCACAGCCTAACCTTAGATATGCATAATAGCCGAACACATTTAGGTTGCGTTTGGCTCAGCTTGTGCTTTTGGATAAGTGTTTATTGGTTAATTAGTTCAATGGGAGCATTGAGAAACAATAAACTTCTGATTTGAAGATAATAGCGTTTGATAAATATATTTATTTAAGTGCTTGTAAAAGTTTAAGATTAAAATATGTATTATAAAAATATGATTAAAGTTTAGAAATAACATTTATTTAGGCTGCGTTTGTCCCGGCTTTTATAAGTACTTATTGTTGCTTATAGCTTATATAAGCACTTTTTACTAGATGAAGGCTACCCATAAGGAGAAGCTACTGAGAGTAGCTTCTCCCAAGTTCTTATGCATTAAGCTATTTCACAACTTTAGTAATATTTTTAAAATACTTATTTTACCCCTAAACTTTATAAGCATTTAAATAAATGTTATTTTTAAACTTAATAATTTTTTAATACCCAATTTACCCCTAAACTTTCATAAGCACTTAAATAAATGTATTTACCAAACGCTATATTCTTCAAATAAGCAGTGTATTGTTGCTGTGGATAAGTGCTCCCATTGAGCAACTTATCGAATGAGTGCTTATCCATAAGCACAAGCCGGTCCAAACGCAACCTTAAAGTGTTTATGAAAGTTTAGGAGTAAAATAGGTATTATGCAAATATTACTAAAGTTTAGAAATAGTTTCCGCATAAGTTATAATAGAAGTTGTTCTCAATAGCTTCTCTTTATGAATTACCTTCCTCTACTACTTATGGGTAAGCACTTATCCACTATGTATTATAAAATACAGTTTTAATTTTAAAATGTATTTTAATAAGCCATAACCTAAAATAAGCACTTATATAAACCGGTCAAACGCAACCTCATTTCGAAAACAAAAGGAAAATCTGAGACACGTGGTTATTCAAATCTGAAAAGAAGAATGAGATGTGGATTGTGGAACCCATCACCAGCGTATGATACATACGTAGGTAATGTGGACCCCACTGCCAAGAGAAAAGGATCTTCTATCCACCACCAACGAGGCTTAGATAGAGTCAAGTCTTGTACTCGCATCGAATGTCTTTTTATTTTTTTTGGATAAATTTCACAAACCTCTTTAAGGTTTGGTATAATACTCATATATCTCCCTTTTTGTTCTCAAAAGATCGAATATATCCTCTTTATTATTTCTATTCGAACATAAATCTCTCCTATATTTAATGACAATAATGAAATTTAACAGAGATCATAAATTTTTATATGTTTTAGATTATTTTGTTATTGTATTTAAACTTACCACACTATTACAGCATGCACCACTACCACTCCACCACCACCAATTGGTGGTGTAGTAAGTATAAATACTTGCACCAACAGCACTCTACCACCACCGATCGGTGGTGTAATAGGTTTAAATACAGAGACAAAATAGCCTAAAACATGTAAAAATTAATGATTTTCGTTAAAATAAGGAAGGTCTATATTCGAATGGAGATAATAAATGAGATATATTTGTTATTTTGAAAAAGATATAAGAGGTATATAGTATTATACCAAACGTCAAGAGAGGTTTGTGAGATTTATCATTTTGTTTTTTAGCACAGAAATATTCGGCTCCAGATAATTACAGAGTACAGACTTATATTTGAGGATTGGTGCAGACAACGAAAAAGTTGGGAAACGGAAATAACACTTTATTCAGTAATTCCGATTACAAGTTATTCCCAACTCTCTCCTTCACTGTATTCATCTCTCTCTCTCTCTCTTCTTTGCAGCTTCTCATTCATGGTGAGACACGGAGAGATTCATCAGTCATCAAGTTTCTCTCTTACATTTCTTGCCTGATTTCTCAATGACTGATTCCTTCGCCGTAAGTCGTTTCTTCTTCTTTAATTTTCCGTTCTTCTTTTTGGATATTTTAGCTGGATATTGGATGGTTCTTTTGTTGTTTTTTTTTTTTTTTTTAAAATAAATAATAATAATATGAAGAACGATTTTTGTCGGTCTTTATGCTCACATTGTCGTCAATCTGGTCGAATTGCAGTGGCTTGAGCTTTATTTATTTATTTATTACTGTCTTCTGTTGCTGGTGTCTGGATCTGACCCAAAAAATTTTTTGTTGGACGATTGGACCATCAATCATGGATGATCTAGAGAACTCTTTGCATTTCTGTTTTTTTTTTTAAGATTCACGTGCTGTTAATGCAGATAGACGATTTGGAATTTTCTAGGGTTGTTGGGCAATAAATGAACTCAAATCATCTAAATTTGTACCTTTTGAGCTCTCTTTTGCTGGTTTGAATTTGATTCTGGTAGTAATATTATGTTTAAATGATTTCATGTTTGTGAAATCTTTTAATCTAATTTTTCGTTCTTCGTCTATCTGAGGAGTTATTTCGATTATTATTCACCGAGTTGTGTTGCCTTTGTCGTCAACTGAGTCGAAATGCAGCATGCTTTCGACTTTTAAGCTTTATTTTGTTCTTCATTCTTCATTTGTGATTGTGAATGTGTTGTGGTGGCATTTCCTTTTCGTTTTCCTATCTAATTCTGTGTTTTTTGGTTGCATTTCATAATGAGATAATGTGATATGTATTTCTACTCTCTTCCCCTTTCCACCCTGTTTGTGTTTTCTGTTATCATTTTAGGGCATCTGTTCTTTTTAAATGTTTGTCACTCTTAAACGTGCTGTAGTTGTTTGTTATGGACCTAACCGTTGTTCCAAAATCCCCAGGACATTTGGGAACTTATTAGGTTAAGCCCTTAACATTTAGGATCGTAACATTCCACCACGCTTCCGTAGCCGACATCCACGGCGACCCACTCAATTGACACTGACCCGATGGTAGCCCTTTCCTTTGGCGGCTCCACTCACCTATCAGTATTCAATAACTTAACACATGCCCATACATAATACCAAGGCATTTTAAACTAGCCTATAGGTCGCCCCTTCCGTGACGTGGTGCCTGCTCTGATACCAATTGTTACGAACCTAACCGTTGTTTCAAAAGCCCCAAGACTTGTCGAAACTCATTAGATTAAGCCCTTAACATTTAGGATCGTAACATTCTACCACACTTTCGTAGCCGACATCCATGGTGGCCCACTCTATTGACACTGACCCGACGGTAGCCCTTTCTCTTTGACGGCTCCACTCATCTATTAGTATTCAATGACTTGGCACCATGCCCATACATAATACCAAGACATTTTAATCTAGCCTATAAGTTGCACCTTTTGGAACTCGAATCCGTGACGTGGTACTTGCTCTAATACCCATTGTTACGGACCTAACCGTTGTTCCAAAATCCCCAGGACTTATGGAAACTTATTAGGTTAAGCCCTTAACATTTAGGATCATAACATTTTTGCTATTTATTTGTGCTCCTAGTGATCTGAAGTCTAATGCATTGCATCCTTCCCTTAACCTAGATTCATGTAATCCACCAGAATTTTTTGCTTTTACTTTCTTATTCACATAAAAATCATTTCCCAGTATTTTTTATTGCTCTCATAATTCGTTTATTTATTTGAATATGCATTATTCCTGATTTGATTTTTTTTCTTGATTCGTGTAATACCTTCTTTCATTTCTTCTTTTGGACTTTAAAGGGTTTTTGATTGATGCTGCATACCCACTCGGAGTACCTGTATTATCAAATATGGTTCTAGGGTTGAGGACAAAGAACAGGAAAGGTACTTCAGTTCAGGTTGATTACCTTGTTCATATACAGGAGATTAAACCGTGGCCCCCATCACAGTCTCTGAGATCTCTTCATTCTGTATTGCTCCAATGGGAAAATGGCGGTCGGAACTATGGGTCTACCAGCCCTGCTATTCCTTCCCTTGGGTCTGGTGTTGGGGACGGAAAAATTGAATTCAACGAGTCTTTCAGGCTTCCTGTTACTCTATCTAGGGAAGTGTCTGTGAAAGGTGGGGATGCTGATTCTTTCCAGAAGAATTGTTTAGAGTTCAGCTTGTATGAGCCTCGACGGGACAAAACAGTGAAGGGCCACCTCTTGGGAACGGTCGTGATAGACCTCGCAGATTATGGAATTGTCAAAGAAACCATAAGCATAAGCACTCCAATGAACTGCAAGAGGAGCTTTAGGAACAAAACTCAACCAGTTATGTTTGTTAAAATTCAGCCATTAGAAAAGGATAGCACCCAAACCTCATCAAGAGAAAGCGTTTCAAAAGAAGTGATGGACAAAGATGGTAGAGAATCTGATTCTGCCTTGAAAAACGAAGAATATGGAGTGGAAGCTGAAATTGCCTCTTTCCTTGATGATGATGTTTCTTCACATTCATCTCTTACTATGTCCTCTTCTGCTGTCGAGGCTGCTGAGAATTCACCACCTCAAAATCTAGAGGTATTTGTACTAGCTATTTTTCTACTTATGCCTTAACATAAATATTTCTCTGGTTCCATTTCTGATTGAATTACTTTGGTCTGTAGAAATGTATAGCCATTTTTTAAGGATCTGGGGAAATCCATTGATTCCTCATGTTTGCAAATTGTAGTCTGGGAGATGGGGAGCTGTCACCAGGCCTACCATTTGATGAGCCCCACCTTGATGATTTTTATAGTTATACATCCCATTCTTCTGGATTATCCACGATAATATAAGTGACCTTTCAGAGAAAACTCTATAAAACAGGTGATTACAATCATGCATTGAATATTTCCTAGGTTGGACCAATCAGATGGTGGGCCAGCTCCTGCACTTCTTCCCGTGCACCACTACGCTGTTGATAAGTAAGCTGCCATTATGTTCAACCTGATGATGGGTCACCTTTAGTATTACTTTTACCAAGTGAACTGTTTTAGATCATTTTATTATAAACTGTGATTGAATTTCAGAATGGACCAGACATGGTGACGGATAACACAGGAACGGGTAGTGCTGAACCTCCCTTACGTTCGGAAACGGAATCAGTAAAACCAGAGATGAAACCAGCAACTGCAGTGTATAAACATCTAAATGGGAGTTCATCTCGTTCATCATCAATCGACTTATCCTCTGCTGATCTGGGGAGCCCAGTAAATGACCATGCTTCTTTGCCCCACTTCCCTGAGAGAGGTTCAATGTCTAGTCTAGGAAAATCTGCTATTGATGGCGTTCAATCTCCTTCACCCATAGCTTATGAAGGTATAGAGGACGAGTGTAGGAACAGCATGAGAAGCTTTGTCCACAATGATTTGTCTCAGGAGGTTCATGAAAAGGTTGCTGACGATAGGAGTGAAGTTAAAGAAAATGCTCAACAATTCATAAATGGAGTTATTACCGAAAGTGTTGCAACCAAATTTGCATCTTCAGATATAGATCTTCAGGTGGGATACAACTCAGGACCTGCAAGCTCTTCTGATTCTCAAGAGAATGGAGTGGATGATGCGAAACCTTGGAGAGAGAACAGAAATGGATTGGACGAGGCTGCAATTAGTAGTGGACGACAAATTAGTCTTACGGGGGTCAATGATAGTAAAAAACAGCTAGAAAATGGACAAGAAGAACAATTCATGGAAGAGAAAAAACATTCGATGGAAGATGAACCTTTAAATAGACTTTCACAAGATGCTACGAGAAAGCAAGTTGCATTAAGCAGTGTCTTCAGCAGGAGAGCTCTAGGAGTGAAAGGAAATCTCCTTACCAGTGAGAGTCTAAAGCATGTGAAATCTGTTCGGTCACCAATAGACACAGGCAGGAATAATGCGTTAGTAAGTGATAAGCAATTTATGGAAGATGTAAAGAAGAATGATATTCTAGAATATGCTCGTAATGATGCTAGAAGCTCCCCAATAAATGGAAGAAAAGAAACTAAGGTTGTGTCTGGAGAGACAGGAGGCAAGTTCTGTAACAGTATAATCCGGCAGTTAGAGCATAGAATAGAGATGCTCGAGGAAGAGTTAACCAATGCTGCTGCTATTGAGGTTGGACTTTATTCGATAGTTGCTGAGCATGGGAGTTCTACAAATAAGGTCCATGCTCCAGCAAGGCGCCTTTCTAGGCTGTATTTTCATGTTTGCAAAGAGAGGTCCCTGGCAAGGAGGGCGAATGCAGCAAGAAGTGTTGTTTCAGGATTAGTTATGGTTGCAAAGGCATGTGGGAATGATGTCCCAAGGTGCGTAATGCCCTGACGCAATACTTCCTCTAGTTTTTCTTCTAACAACTTGTAATCTGCTGAAACCCATTTAACATTCTTTTCATGGTATGGTGGACAAAGGCTAAGTTTCTTGGTTTGTGCATTGATGAAAACATCCAACCATGATTTTCAGCCATGCACCCCAAAGGACAATCCACTGATTGCAGCATACCAGGGGGTTTGGATCCAGCATCCTGTGGGTGGGAGAGAATATCCTATGGAAAAGGAGTAACTGAAGTTAGGGATGGCAAATATAATACAATAGATAAATATATAATATGATTTAAATGCTTATTTACTAAATTAAATATCAACAAAAATATTTAATTGGAGTAAGCGAGTGTGTAGCATTGAGGTCCTTTTGATTGGCTTTAGGTTTGAGTGGGCCATTACCAGCCCGTTTAGTAAACATTAGGGCTTATATTATGTTGAGGCTTGTCAGTTTATACACACTACTCAACCCGGACCCAACTCAGCCAATTGCCACCCCTGATTGAAGTAAAAATATAGAAGGCAGTCAGAAGTAAAGTTGACTGAAAGTATGGTCCAAAGATTTTCTACATGGACCTAAAGCACTAGTTTCTTTTCTCCAGTACGTGCGATGTCAAATGCTTACCTTACATATCAAAACAGAGGCTGAACTTGTATGCAGAACATAAGAGTTCTCTTAAATGTTTGGGATTGAGGTTCAACCATTTGTTCGAACATTTAAATAACTGTGCTGTCTTCTGAATACAGATTAACTTTCTGGTTGTCAAATTCAGTGGTGTTGAGAGCAATTATCAGCCAAACTTCTAAGGATTTGGAACTACCACTTTCTGCTGGACCCCTTTTTGAAAGCAATGGTGGTGGGAAGGGAAATGAAAAAAGATCTCCATTGAAATGGAAGGAGCCTTCTCCTAGTAGAAAAGAAAATAAGAATGATGCTGCTGAATGTTCTGATGACTGGGAGGATCCACACACATTTACAACTGCATTGGAGAAGTTTGAGACTTGGATCTTCTCTCGAATCATCGAGTCTGTGTGGTGGCAGGTCTTGTATTAACTCTCCCCATCCCAACCCCCCTTAGTTTCTCACCAGTTTCACTTGATTTATTAAATAGCAAGAACTAGCTTATATGACTGCATCCTTTTATCTCTGCAGTTATCTAACATAGTTCACTTTGCAGACTCTGATTCCACATATGCAGCCAGTTGCCAGTAGGGCAAATAGTGAAAATATGGTTTCAAGCCCAACAAAAACATATGGAAGGAGATCTAATTTTGTTCACCAAGATCAAGGAAACTTCTCTTTAGATCTCTGGAAGAAGGTTTTCAAGGATGCCTGCGAACGGCTATGCCCTGTTCGAGCTGGAGGGCATGAGTGTGGCTGTTTGTCTGTGCTGGCTAGATTGGTATGCCAATAATTTCCATATTCTCTTAAACAACGGATTGGTACAATTTTTTTCTTTTCTTTTCTTCTTCTTTATTGTCCGAGAAATGTGCGTTACTTAATTATTAGATAGCTAGCACTGTGGTATTATAGATATAGTAATATGGATGTTCTACTGTGTCATGGGGCATGTTCAATCCCGTCTCAGAGCTGCCAATGGGCACAGCTGAGAGTATCGTACCCTGGAGCACATAGATTCAATGATCTTTAACCATCCACAATGAGTTCTTGCTAGACCATTGTTTCATGAGGATCCATATATCATTGCTGATTTTATGATTATGATTGTCTGTTGATACTGCCTTTTAGTCTGGGCAATCTTCACGTGGCATTCAAACCATAGGGATAAACAAGCATGATTAGTGTGTGTGGTGTAAAGGTACCTGATTTAAATAAGCTATATTAGTAACCCTTTATTCCATTCTTCTTCACTGAAGAAATTCTCAAAAATTATATTGTGAAAATGAATGACACTTAATATCAAATCATATTTCGGGTAACCAACTTGGTTCCATGGGATACAAGTAAAATTCTCCAGTATCCACTAACTAATAATATGTTTAGAGTTTTTTTAGTTATGAGAATGTAATCTAATGTATACATCTTACATGCATGCATACATGCATTCCCTCAATGCCTAAACTCTCTGATTTTTTTTTTATATAACCTTCTTTTCCTAAAACTTTCAAATAGCTTGTTTGGTGAAGTTGTATGCTCTTCATCTTTCTGATCTTACTATTATTCAATAGATCTGTCTTTTGATTTTTCCTGCAATTAGCTCTTGAGAATTTCTCCCATCAATTCCCCTATTTGTTAGCTACTACAAAAATGCAGCTTTACTGAAAAGAAATTTCATATCAAGCTGGTGATTCTTCTTTTTCTTTTTTCAATGAGAAGACTAAAGAAGATAACAGAAATATTTCCAAAAATGAAGGAAATTTTGTTCATGCTCATGCCTCAAGTATAGCACATGATTCTTTTCCAAGGGTAGCCTAACTTACACTTTCTCTGAATGGCTCAATTTCTTTTTAGCAAGGCAGTAGTTGTATAGAAGTCGTATGTAGTTTGTATTCTTAAGATAGCAGTTACTAATAAATGATATTCACTAGTATATAATCTGTCCATCGTGATTATTTGTTATTAAAGGGCGTATTGTGCATCCAATTTATGTAAAATGGTTAAACATATTTCCCATCTAGTATGTTCTCAGCACTTCTTTTATTATCCAGAACTTTTACAATTAATTTCTTCATGTCAAATTTTGAAGGATCATTCAGTGATTCTGTAATAGTTTTTTTAACAATTAGACCTTGGAACTGTAAGATAATCATTTCCAAGTTTCAAATTTTGACATTGTAATATTTTTCTGATGTGTACAGATTATGGAGCAGTGTGTTAGTAGATTAGATGTGGCTATGTTCAATGCTATTCTTCGTGAATCAGCTGATGGTGATCCAACAGATCCTGTGTCTGACCCTATCAGTTATTCCAAGGTTCTCCCTATTCCAGCTGGGAAATCAAGCTTCGGGTCTGGTGCACAACTGAAAAATGCTGTAAGTAAATATATCTTATTGGTTTGAGCACTTTTGATGCAAAAATTTACAAGGCATTATGGTATCTGTTCATTCGTTTGTCACTTATGTAGATTACTTGCTCTTGTTTCTTGCGATTTTTTGAACGTACTATTCTATTCAATTATATCTGATTTTCGTTTACTTTACATTGGTTTGATGTAAATCTGAGTCAATCTGTTGTTCATGCAAGATTTAAACTGATAAATAATAAATCGTGACTGATGGAAACAAAAACTGGTTTACATTTTCAAAAGGTCCCGTGTTGGGCATTGTACATACCTCGTGCTCATGCGTTGGATTTCAGCCATTAGTTTCTAGTTTGCATCTTGGAAAATATATTATGTCAAAGATTAGCTCAAGTGATGAGAGGTCCAGTAGGATGTGAAAAATTGTGTAGTAATGAGGTAGTGATCACGGGAGTGGGTTGGCCTTTGACATAGGAGATCACAGTGTGTGACATCAAAAGGTTGGTCATGTCCCCAAATCTGTGCCTGGAGGTCCTAGGTTCGAGTCCCCAGGCTTACCTGATATATGGTCCTTGTGGGTGGGGTCATGTATCAGGGGTTTACATGTGGGGTCAGGGGTTCCACGTCACAAAACACACACACACACAAAAGCTCAATTTTTTATTTACTTATTTTATGCATGCACCTCAAATTGTCAAATGATGATCACAGCAAAAAATTATCAAATGTATCTTATTTCTGAATGAAACAAAGTTTTGGTTGCTCTTCATTAAGGATATACCTCTTTTTGTTTTGTGGATACCAGATTGGGAACTGGTCCAGATGGCTTACTGACCTGTTTGGTATAGATGATGGTGACTCACCGAAAGATAATAGTAAGCTTGATAATGATGAAAGTGAGGAGTATGATACATCCTTTAAGTCTTTCCATCTCCTGAAAGCATTGAGTGACCTCATGATGCTTCCAAAAGATATGCTTCTGAATAGATCCATCAGAAAAGAGGTTAAATTCCAGAACTCAAGACCCTTCACTTGGTTTAAAAACAATGTCCTATCGATATTTTCTTTCTGTTTATTTACTGATTTGAAATTATTATTTCGAAGGTCTGTCCTATATTTGGTGCACCTTTGATCCAGCGGATTCTTAACAATTTTGTTCCGGATGAGTTTTGTCCAGACCCAATTCCAGAAGTTGTTCTTGAGGCCTTGGCATCTGAGGTTAGTATATACTGCAACTTTGCACCTTTCAGTTGACATGTACATCATACATGAAATTATGCACGAATGTGTTGTTATGTGGAGACTGATGCTACTGAGGCATTCAGGAAGTACAGAGTGATGACCCATTTGTTCACTAGTTCACACGTTAAGCCTTATTTCTCTTTTGAAGTTAATATACCAATCTGTTTGGTCTTTTCTTGATTAGGACCCTCTTGAGGCTGAGGAAGAAGAGTTTATCACCAACTTCCCCTGCATTGCTGCACCTATAGTCTATTTGCCACCTTCAGCAGCTTCACTCGCAGGTTTTATAGGAACGGTTGGAAGCCAATCTCGACTCAGTAGGAGCGGATCCTCGGTTCTCAGAAAATCTTACACCAGTGATGATGAGCTTGATGAATTGGATTCACCCTTTATTTCAATCATCATTAATGGCTTACAAGCTTATCCTACTACAACAACACAGAACTGGTCCCTGAAAGGAAATGGCAGTCCAAATGTTTTCAGATATCAACTCCTTCGCGAGGTGTGGAAGGATGATGACTACTGATTAGTTTTATTTTTCTTTATGGTATATAAGGGAAAATCTATAAATGTGTTCTTTATATATATAATGTCATCTTTTTTTTGAGTTCATGGAAATTTTGATTCATTTTCAGTTGGAGAGGTTGGGGTTTCCCATTTGATGGCTTACTTTTTTCTTAATTCTGTATGAATAATAGTATTGCAGCATATAGGCAGCAGCTACACACATAAGGGGCTATGAGCAATTCGAGCTTGAGCTCAATTATTGGGGCTCACAAGGCCGAGTCGGAGCTTGGAAAAAGGGTCATTTTCTTAATGAGCTTTAGCTGAGATTGTGTAGGCTCAGTTTCATTACAAGTTACAATGTTCTTTGAGTGAGAGATGCAAGTTATTTTCTAAATTACTTCTTGCGATCTCTTTACTTCTAGCCTTTAAGGCATTGTGGGAGACATGTTGACTTGTATTACAAATGGTTAATTGATCTCAAGTATCACACCGTTGGCTTGAAAAATTCTAAGGCAGTGACGTTTAGCTGAGCTTCTGTTGGCTCAGTTTGGTTATTATGAGCTAAGCATGAACTCAAAAAGTTGAAGGGACTAATCAGAGTTTAAGCCTAAAATGTTATAATGAGCCGAGCCCTACTCAAGGTTTACCAGCCCGGCTATAAACAGTCGTAGCTGTTCTAATCCAATTATTTCTTTTTAATTGTTTCTATGATTTAAAGCTAGTTATAATATATTAGAAAGTATATTAATTTATCTATATAAAAAAGAGACACTCCCATTTCAACTTGCCCGTCTAGCTCAGTTGGTAGAGCGCAAGGCTCTTAACCTTGTGGTCGTGGGTTCGAGCCCCACGGTGGGCGTTTTTCTCTCTGTTTCTTTTTAAAATTTTATTACTAATTTCTGACTTAGCCTCATCATGTAGCTTTTTAATGAAATACACAAACAAACACGTAAATAACGAATAAAAAAAATATTCGATTAAACACTAATGAGTGAAGTGTAATCCAAACAAAAACTTTTACCCAAAAAAAAAAAAAAATATCTAAACAAAAACTCAGAACGTTTCATGCATGAACTCTGAACATCTCTTTACATCGTCTTCTCGGCTTCACGTATACCACATTTCCTCAAATAACTTCATTATTGGATCTTTCTTCCTCGCCTTCATATCATTTGCTCTTCCTCCTCCTCCTCCTTCTCCTCTCTGGTTCGTCTCAGCTTCTTCGAGTGCTTCATCAATCAACGAACCCTAGGTAACTATATTGCTGTAATTCAAATAAAATCATATAAAACCAAAACACATATATTGAATCATAAGAAGCAGATTATTATACTTCCATTATCATTTACCTCTTCCTGGCTTCATGTTCCAGCTTGACTCAAACAGATCGAGAATCGGATCTTCATTCACCACTACTGGACTATCCTTCTTGATTTCTTTTTCTTCTTCTTCTTGTTCTTCCTCCTCGATCTTCTCTTTCTTCCCCTTCTCCATTGCCTCCTTGTACGTGAACTTCACTGTTTTCAAATCATTCCCAGTTTGAAACTCGTATGAGTTATCTTTCTCCGTCGTCTTGCTTTTGGTTGGATCGACCTCGTTATCGTCTTCAACATTGGGGATCTGAGGTTTTTTGTTCTCTGATGATGGCGATTCGTTATCAACACTTGTATCGCAGCCGATATCGATTACGATCTCCTTCTCTACGGCGCTATTCGATTCCCAAACGGTTAATATCGAGATCAAACACTTCAATCCGGAAGTTAACCTCGTTGATACCGAATTCAAGTACGGAACTTGACGGATCATGACCGGAATCTCGTCGGCGACGTGATCGAGTTTCCCCGGTATGGTTTCCGAGATCTGGACGAGCATGTCGATCTTGTCGAACACGTAGGCAGATGGCGGGAAGAGGGTTTCCACCACGGTTTCAACGGTTAGGATCTTGTCGTCTGCGAAGGAGAGAATTGCTAGCCACTGGTGCTCAATTGTGGAGACGATTGGGCTGGTCAATGTGGCTAGGGTTTTCGTAATCGAGCCGATCGGACCTTGGAGCTGTTCGGCTTTTGTATAGACTTTGTGAGCTATGGTTAGGATCGAAACCCCACAGGTGTGGAAGGGACGAAGTCTGGAGTTCCTTGTGGTTGCTGATGGTGATGATGATCCCTGTAAGAAATTTAAGAATATCAAAAAAACAAAAAAAATTGGAGATCGTTTGATCCATGAACTGGGTTTTATTTACAGAAGGAGATCAGATGATTTGGGGTCAAGAACTCATACCATCGACGATTCCATGATTCTGATACCAGCTTTACCTGTAAATGAAAAGAACAGAAATTTTGGGAAAAATAGAGAGAAATTTGTGGAATAGTAGAAAAGGAAATATAATAACGGTCTGCTTAGTCTGACGCGAAGTCCGGAAATGGAGAGTGGGTATCGATTTTCGCCGCCGGGAACTCGATCTCCTCCGGTTTTGGTTGAAATGGCTTCGGTGGGATCTTTGGTTTGTTGACCCAGTTCATCCTTCTACTGGTATTGTACACGTGTCTTCTTCTTCTTGTTTGGTGACTCATGTTCAACGTGAATAACTTTGTTTCTTTCGAAAGTACGGAATGATGTGTCAGTCTCTAAGGCTTGAATCTTGCTTTCTGTTGTGTCAGTCTCTAAGGCTTCAATCTTGTTTTCTGTTACTGGTTGTATCCTCACAAAGTTTAATTGATAGCCTGTGAGGTGTTTGCTTGTTTGTTTGTCTCTGAGAGAGTCATGGTGAATTCATAGCCTGTGAGGTGCTTGTTTGTTTGTTTGTCTCTGAGAGAGAGAGAGAGAGAGAGAGAGAGAGAGAGATGGTGAGTTCATAGCATGTGAGGTGTTTGCTTGTTTGTTTGTCTCTGAGAGAGTCATGGTGAATTCATAGCCTGTGAGGTGCTTGTTTGTTTG